>RCHQ01000223.1:0-27397 GCA_003676415.1 Plasmopara muralis | reverse complement strand
TCTACTATGGTCAAGGGAGCTACTAAGGGTGACATGGATTGGCTAGATAACGCTGGAAGTTTGGATGCTCCACTAGGGAAGAGTGGTCTCGGTCTCTACTTGACTGATTCGGCTGCGTCGGATTCGATCGACGATTTTGATGATTCTACTATGGTCAAGGGAGCTACCAAGGGTGACATGGATTGGCTCGACAATGCTAGCAACTCAGACGGCCCACTAGGGAAGAGTGACGCTGCTGGTACAATTTACGAAGACGATGTTGGAGTTCAGACCACTGATCCAACATCCGTGAAGGGTTCTCCCAAGGGTGATTCAATTAACGACCTTGACTGGCGAGACGAATCTAAAAGTATTGATGCTTCGACTGGAAAAAATGCGTTTGGTGGATTTACTTCCAAATCGTCAAGTGCTGGTACTGGCAAAGATATTGACGACTCAACGTCGATCAACGGTGCTACTAAGGGTGACATGGATTGGCTAGATAACGCTGGCAGTTTGGATGCTCCACTAGGAAAGAGTGGTCTCGGTCTGTACTCAACCGATTCGGCTGCGTCGGATTCGATCGACGATTTTGATGATTCTACTATGGTCAAGGGAGCTACTAAGGGTGACATGGATTGGTTGAATGATGCCGGAAGCGACGATATCCCAGCTGGTAAAAGCGGTCTTAGTGACTTTGCAACGAAGTCTCGCGGAGCATCCACCACGAGTGGTAGCCCAACTAGCACCGAAACCACTATTGATACCTATTCAACGAAATCCTCTGGTGTGTCCAAGTCGACTTCGTCCAGTGACGCAACGAATTCAATTGGAAAGACTTATAAGGATACTGATTCGGGTATAATCGGTGGCAATGATGGACAGAAGAAGAGCAAGTGGGATGTTGTTCAAGAAGACGTTGGAACTACGCTTGATGATAGCTTACAGATGTAGTTGTCGTTGCTAGCGGAATCGGTATGGGGTGTTTCGCTCAGATACTCCCTTGCATAATTTGTCGAACAGAATATACATTAGCGGCATTTATATTTTACTGTTTCCTGTTGTGAATCGATTTGTTTCTGCCTTCTCTCTAATTAATGAACACGTTCGGTTCTGCATTTATAAGATACACACCCTGTGCTGGATGATTGTGGCACCAATGTCTAGGCTCACAACCTTCGATTTCCTCACAATGCCATCGCCATCAACGAAACCTTGTGCAACAAATTTCGTACGGGTAGGCTAGATTGTCGACGCCACGAAACGTATTCACCTTTGCAACAAAAAGTTATGGCTGCAAAAGGAGTGACGACGCTCGCGTTGCATGCAATCTTGCACGACACAACTTTCTGCGGTAATATTTTTTGACCGTCCGTTCAGCTGCTGCTTTCTTGCAAAGCCAGCAACAGCACATTTTTCACATCTTCCACATTTTCAACCACTACTACACTTTACCCATGATGCCCAGACCTTAATAATAATTTCAATATCATATTAGTTTTCAAATTGCTCTTGGGAAGCTATCATTAAGACTTCTTGGTCGACAGCTAGCAGCGCAAGTAGTAGTCATCACTAGCCATCGCTTCTCTCGTCCGTTTATATTGACAGGAGTGTAACAATCACTTTTGGCAATGCATTTGCCCATCCTGCTGCGCACTTCATCTATTGGATGCGACACCGGTGTGTTTGCTACTATTGTAAAGAAACAAATTTCAATTTCATGATCTAAGACGTGGCACTATTTTTTTTACTGATTTACCTTTCGACACATTTCATCTAATTCATTTTCTGGCTAGGGAGAGGAGGGGATTTAACAATTCCCTCTGGTGGTGCCCTTTCCTCACTAGTCGCGCTGATCACGCATTTGCTCTTTGTCCAGTGGAAAAAGCTGTAGATAGTACATACTTCCATCACAGTTGATTGGTCTAGCTCCATTTGCAAATTGACTAGTGGGAATAAATTCCGAACCGAACTCTGCTTCGGCACAGCCATCGGCGCACCGAACGACAGGGAAACCTCGCCAGTCCCGGCCGGCAATCAGGTCCCCCGCACCCAACGGATTGGTGCCGCATGACAAGCCTTCAAAGAAAGATAACTTATTTTGACAATGCCGAAGCTTCGAAATAAGAGTTTTGTTAGAGAGATCAAGCGCCACTTCCTTCACCAGTCGACGCAAAGAACAGCACATGTTTATATATCATAGGTGCGCGACTTACTGCCGAGCGGAGCGCAAACGAGTTGAATGTATGCTAAAAGCTAGCCAAAACCATGGCACAAGCACTTTCATCTGGGTTGCTCCCGCGATTTGTATGCAACCCTCATCAAGATATCGGTTTCGTTTGCACATCTATCGAGGCTTCTTGCTGTCTTGGCGGTACAACTCTATAAAATCAAGATTTTACGAATTATCAGAGAGTACTCGCTATTTGACAAGCTGTACCATTATCTATCGTTTGGTGTGCTAGATCGAGACATGTACAGTTGCTTTGTGAAATGTAATGCCATGACCGTTCTCGCAACGCCTACGCACGGTATTAATCCCCGAGCCTTAAAAATTCAGCGTCGTTGTAGTAATTGTGATTTACGAACACCTGCTGGTGGCATTCACCAAAAATTTTGCAAAAGATTTCATTTATGTCAGCCCAAAAGCTTAAGACCTCGTATTCCAGCGCAGGGAATTTGGTGAAGGGTCTTGTCATTGAGTTTCGATATCACTTGATGGGACATTGGTATAAGCTCTAACCAAATCTACCGTTTATATGCTCTCAATTTGGTTGAACTCGCCAAGAAGACGCGTGTTTATTAAGCCCGTATATCTATACTTTAGTTTCAGATCGGGACAACGATCGTCACAATGTCAGCTTCGCTAACGATGTTTTATGACTCGTCAATACTCTGCATCAGATTCCGTTAATTCTTGCTCAAGTCTATAACTTTTGGGCTACACTTTGCATGCGACTTCACAAGGATACAACGATTGCATTTTTTTCACTTCACCATCGAACGTCAACCTTTTCCAATTTGATTCATACATTAAGCAGCACTCGACACCGAATTCCAATCACGAAGAGCACACCACGGCTTTGGGCATTCTTGTGGGACTTCATTGCCGACCAACCATACTGCAAGGCCATCATCCCTCCCCCCTTCCAGGAGTGCGCCATATGAAGAGGACGCATCTGTGACCATACAGTGCGTCAGTGCCGTAAAAGAGTGACAGATTGCTTCTTCAATCTCATAAACTTGTGTGAATTGGCGTCGAAGAGGTCGCGTTTTAAACTTTGTATTCTGCTATTGAAAACGATGGTGAAGTTTATATTGTTACACTTCTTAAGCACTAAAATGGTTTCTCAAGAATTCTTTTTAGTCTTCTTAAAAGAATAATACTAGTCTCCAACCGCGTATGATTTGACCAGTTGGAGCCAATTTTTGGCAAGTGGCACTCTAAGCAATTCACTGCTGAGGGCCTTAATCTTCACCCCTTTTTGAATCGGTTGATCGCCTCCAAAAAATATTAATCTTCAACTTATTCGGCACTGCAAAGCAAAGGTCGGTCTTCTTTCTAAATGGCAAATTCCATCAAAGCTTCTTTTGATTTTGCTCCCTAAGGTCAAAACAATGGCTCAAAATTCTTCTATGCATCTACCAAGTTATCAGCTACATAGGTGTCCTTTTCTATTGACAAAAGCAAATTTCTGCTGAAATCTTTAAACACTAACTTGATTATTACAAACCTACATAGAATTATATGTTCCGCTTTGCTTCTTGACGGACAAGCTTGGTCATACTTCGTCATAACGTTTGTCAGTATATGTCTCACCACGGCATCTTAGGGGTGCCCTTCAATCGGTGTCTTCTGTTTAATTGGTCGCCCACATGGTCGAGTGGCTGAAAGCCTGGCACCAAATAAAAGAGTACCGGCTTGATACGGCACATTTAACTTTCTCTTTTAAAAGTGTTGTTCCATACACAGAAATTCGACAAATGCGACATCATCGATGCTACTTAAGATTTGACTCACCGCCTTCTCAACGCACATATACCTTCTTGTCTTTCGTTACAGTCATTGAGATTTAAACATTCCACTTTGCTCATTGATTACTGGTCTACATAATGCCGGCTGTGGCGCAGTATTCTTACCGTCTTTTCTGGTCTTCTATTTAGATTTCAGCGTAATTGTGAACATAACTCTCGCAGCTTATCCCACAGCAGATTTGATTGTAATTCGTGCACCTTTAAAGTTGTTGAACTTGCTGCAAACGCAGAAGCAGCGAGACCGCCCGTTACCGCCAATAATGGCTTTTGAATTGGTCTGCATACCCAGATGTGTTCATGGTTGTGTTGCAAAACGCCTAAGCATTTACTATGAAATTACTATACCGCAAATAGCACTTGGCGACTTTACCGTTCTTCTCTTAAAGACATATTTTCTACCACTAGTCGTTGAAAACAAGCGTTATATGTTGTCGACTCAACTATTTCAGATTATCGCCTGCGTCGTTTGAATTGTTTACATTTTTTAATTTTGCTTTTTTTCAGACATTATTGCTTAACCATAAGAAGGCAATTTATGATGCGCCTTGTCTTCAATGATTGAGCGATTTCAGACAATGTCTTATTGTGATACGCCTTCAACTGCAATGTCCTTGCGCATTTAAAATTAATGAACTCAAGCTTGATATATTTGAGCACGATTGGAATTGTCACTTCATTGAACATTAATCCAACTTGTACAATGACGCCTGAAATCTTTCGGCTTAATTTCACTCGCTCATGGTGATTTTCAGGCACTTTGCAATCGAATATGCGAATCAGTTATCCTTAATTGGATAAGCGAAGCTAAGCTTATGGTGAATTCACTTGCGAAGATGGCTTTGCGATATATTTGACATTGGCACAATTCCAATTGTTGCACACAAGAAGTTTATTGCGTCCAATACACACTTGTGCTTTTGAACTTCTACTCTTATTTAAAATGCGAAACAGATTCAACTTGTTCTTCGGGCGCCCGCGAAATTTTCTCTTCTTAGGGGTGGTCGCTTTCGCGATACATTTTTGTCACCTTTTAATGAAGGCTAACAACCTGAATTAGAAACTTTTGCGCTTTCAACTCATCACCAGTCCGTACCGACTTTTTCTGCTGTAACAGAATCAAGATCTTTAAAGAATCGTCTTCTACATAGCCGACCGAGCCCGAGTGATGCAAGGATATAATCCTATCTAGCTGAAGGAAGCTGACAAATAGTGGAGCTGCATGAACTGGTCTGTGTGAATGGCTATACCACGCATAATCGCCAGTACTTTGCTCCAATATTACCAAGGCAATATTTAAATTTGCGCTCACGCCCCGATGGGCATAATGACGGTTTGAGAAAGACTAATTCTGTGACTGATGCAGCATCTTACCTCGCACATCAACTCAACATTACGACAAATTTATCACTTCAATTTAAAATTCAAACTTGTGCCTCCCGTGGCATTAACATTTCATGCACGTCTCAATTACGCAATAATTAATAATAAACTTAGCAATCTTTCGGTTCATCTAGTTAAATCGATGAGGATGATGACACGTTTCCTAACCTTATATGGAGGAGGTGTGCAAAAAGACATGCGATCTTCCGAAAGACGACCGTTCAGTATTCCCGGTCTCAAAGTATCGCTCAATATATACTGACGTACGAGGGTCTCGCTAATTTGCTAATTCAGCTATCGCAATTATGGCAGGAACTACATTAGGTTTCATTACACATATCAGACACATAATGCATTCTTTTCAAGTTGCAGTTGTTGCATGAGCAAGATGATGACAATCATTTCGATATGTGTGCTGCGATCCTATGTGTCAGTAATTGTTGCCACAAGGGGTCGTGAATACGTGACAAGAGCCGCAATGGTGCGTCTATTGAAACGAAAGACAACCTTTTGCTGAATTCGTCCAAACTCACACGCGTTGAAGGAAAAGGGGCCACTCAACGATTAGTGACAAAGCTGGTGCAAGGCAGCCTTCCTTATTTCGCGCCGCCAAAATAAATAGACACCATCGTTTCAACATGTATGGCCGTCCCAGTCATATCCACGCTGTTGTCTAATTGAACTTTGTGGGGTCGATGGCAACCACAACTAGAAATCTACAATATAATACACTAAATCAGAAACCTTCCTATAGTCTAGCACCCACTTAATCGATCGACTGCGATGCCCAAAGCGTCAACTGTGCAGCTTCCCATACTTCCTCTTGATGGGCAGGTTCTCTTCCCGCGAACTTATTTGCGTTTAAGTATTACCTCAGCGCCAGCATTGCAGCTACTAAATGATCTGGTGTGGAAGGTGCGCACTCCTATGGTAGGCGACTCGGCGAATGCCACGTCGCTCACACTGGCAACTTTTGCGCGTCGCAGTAGTGGCGAGGGCGAAGGTGACAACACTCGGGCCATTAACTCGTCGACAAATGTTGAGGTCACAGTCTACAGTGTAGGTACCGTGGCACGTGTCGTGCAACTTACGCGCATGGAAGGAAGTGTAACAGGACTTTCGGTGCTGATACAAGGACTGCACCGAGTGCAGCTGCAGAGCATAAACCAGACCAGGCCATATCTTGTGGGCGTAGTCTTGAAGGTTATGCCAGCATCGATCAAAGAAGTTGAAGCGAAGGAGACGACGCTTTTACTGGAGCCGTTGGCGCTGAGACTCAAATACTTGGCCCAGGAGTATCTCGAGACAGCTCAAAGTGCATCAGTGTTGCACCGAAGCAATGGACTCGTAGATGCCATAAGCAAGTCATCAATGGGCGAGTTGGCGGATGTCGTCGTGTCATATCTTAATGTGCGAGTCGACGAAAAGCAACAAGTGTTGGAGGCCATTCCTTTTGTTCTTCGCTGTGAGCGAGCTGTCGCTCTGTTGGAACAAGAGGTGGAAAAAGCTCGACTGCGACGAAAGATTCAGAGTGAAGTGCAAGGAAAATTAGAGGGTACTCGTAAAGAATTTCTATTGAGACAGCAACTTGAAGCTATAAAGAAAGAATTGGGTGAAGCTGAAGACGACGACGCTGACAAAGACAATGCAAGCGAGATCAAACTACTTGAAGACCGACTCAACGCACTGACTCTGGACTCGAAAGCGTTAAAGGTTGCTCAGCGCGAGTTACGTCGTCTTAAGGGCATGACTGCGATGCAGCCAGAGTATGGCATCATCCACAACTACCTCGAGTTTTTCTCCGAGTTGCCATGGGGCACGTCATCGTCGAATTCCATGCTGATGGAACAGGTTCGTAAACAGCTCGATGCAGACCATTATGCGTTGGACAAGGTCAAGAAGCGCATCACAGAGTACATCGCAGTTCGTAGCCTCAAACGTGACATGCGTGGTCCGATTCTGTGTCTCGTAGGACCACCTGGCGTTGGCAAAACGTCACTGGGATGCTCGATTGCTACGGCCACGAACCGCAAGTTTGAGCGGGTAGCACTCGGTGGAGTTCACGATGAATCCGAGATCCGAGGCCATCGCAAAACCTATGTTGGTGCGATGCCAGGCTGCATCTTGAATGCTCTTCGCCATGCTGAGACTAACAACCCCGTGATCCTATTGGACGAGATTGATAAGCTTGGTAAGGATTTTCGTGGTGACCCGGCAAGTGCGTTGTTGGAAGTGCTGGATCCACATCAGAACAACACATTCGTCGACCATTATCTCAATGTTCCATTCGATTTGAGCCACATTCTGTTTCTAGCAACTGCCAATAGCTTGGACACGATTCCGAGTCCGTTACTTGATCGCATGGAGATTATTGAATTAAGTGGGTACAGTGTAGAGCAAAAGGTGGAAATAGCTCACCGCTTTCTTCTTCCACAACAAATTGAAGCGAATGGTCTGCGTGAAAATATGGTGCGTGTTTCCGATGAAGGGCTGCGCTACCTTATCATGCGCTACACTCGTGAAGCTGGAGTGCGTAACTTGGAACGGCAGCTTAGCGCGCTTTGTCGTTACGTGGCTGTGGACATTGTTCGTGAGCTGGATCAGGCGGAGGAAAAGCAAGGGCAGACGAGTGGCTTGAATGGTGACCGTCTTGCCTCGTTCGACTCAGTACTAATCGACAAAAAAATGATTCGCTCCATTCTTGGGCATGAGCTCATATTTAGCGAGGTGGCTTTGCGCTTAGCCGTGCCTGGGGTGGCAACCGGTATGTCGTGGAGTACAGCTGGTGGCTCGATCCTCTTTGTTGAGGCTTCGTGCCGGCGCGATCCCCGTTCTGAAAAGACTGGCACAATGTCAATGTCCTTTAAAGTAGCAGCTTCAGCTCCTACTCTGCAACTCACCGGTACGCTGGGAGACATAATGAAAGAATCAGCTCAAATTGCTTTGTTCTGGTTACTCGTAAATGCGCATTTGATTGAGCTTCCTAATCACAAGAACACGCGAGCAAATGTTGGTGAATCGTCGGGATATGATGCATTGTCATTGGACGGCATTACGAGCGTACATGTCCACTTTCCTGAAGGAGCCATTCCCAAGGACGGGCCATCCGCTGGTGGGGCTATTGTGTGTGCGCTTTTGTCGGTACTTTCAGGCCTAATGGTTCCTATCGACATTGCAATGACTGGTGAAATCACGTTGCGTGGAATAATCCTGCCTGTTGGTGGCATCCGTGAAAAAGTGCTAGCCGCTGTCCGAGCCGGTATCAAGCGCGTGATCTTACCGCGTGGAAATAAAAGTGAAGCCGAGGAGTTACGCAGTGAATTTGCCAGGTTTTTTACTAAAAGCGTCGACAATGATCCTGTACAGTTGCTTTTTGTAAGTGACCTGCGCGAACTAATTCAGATCGTTTTCAACATAAAAGTACATGAGGATTTCGGATTGAGACGCTCTGATGGACTCAGTGGTAACCAAAATTACGCCTTTGACAGTGTGCTTCTTAGCATGTTGTAGTCAAGCCATTTGTCGTTTAAACCATTCTCTTTTGCGTTTCATAACAATACGAATCCTGTCCCACAAGGGCTTTTACGGTCTTTCCTCAAACAAAGGACAGTACGCCTCCCATCTCATGCTACATGCAGTAAATCACTCACAAGCTTTGCACTCCCCTTTAAGTGATACTCAGCGGTTGGAACGAGTGTGTGACGTATGGGTAGTACTCAACCTGCGATGATCCTGAAGAACCTTCTTCGAGACTTGAGAATTGTGCTGGCTGCAGATGCGCATACTTTTTCGCCAAAACAGCACGCAGCTTCTTATCTTTACCTGGATGGAGCTTAGGTGTAGGATACGTAAACATCAAATTATTAGTCGTGCAAATCGGCGCAACGTATGCAGAACGAAAAAATGCGCAACGCACTTTATACATGGCAACAACGAAATTTACCGGAAGCCCATACCGAAGCACCGACTCCACAAAAATGCGAATTATCTATAATAAACGAGGAAATAAATTTACAAAGTTAGCCTTATTTAGTGGATTTCGAGAAGATTCCTTCACGCACCTTAATGTGCATCCAAGCAACGAAAGTTTCTCCAAAATGCGCCTTGCACCAACGGATTAGCGCCGACCACAATCGGTCAACCTCCACTTCGAGCTCTGCGATGGCTTCTTCGTTCGACGCGTGGCTGGTGGGGTCAAAATTAAAATCACGGACCATAAACCGCTTTTCCTTGGCGCGTGTCTTATAATTTTCAAGGTAGCCTACAGTAGTGCCCGGTTCAAAATTGCCTTCTTTGTCCACAAATCCCGACTGGTATTGCCCTTTAAGCAGCGTCACCGTGTAGACAGCAGAATCGCCCTCTTCAATCAATTTGCGTGAAGATCCTGGCACGACAGGCGACCCACGGACGTTTCCACGAGAGCCTTTCGGGCCGTACTCTGCAATTTGATCGCCAATCTTTGCGTACTCAAGAAGCCATTGCTCCTCCAAATTCTTCGGTACAACCACTACCATTGTTTGCAAATACTCCGTGTTGACAAAGTCCGACGTCGACACAACATCAGGCGTCAGCACATCGTTCAAGTTTGCCACCATTAAGTTGCCACTAAGCAAAAGCCGCCGCATTACAGTGGACGTTAGAATTCATAAATTTTCAATAGCAATAGATAAACATACTTTGCCTACCCTTTTTTGCGTTGTAGGCCAATTAGCTGCTGCTTTTTTTCCGAGTAGCGGGTACTTAATTGCTTTAGTTCCTCTTCAATTTTACCCACAGACTGCAACAAGTAAGCAACATGAGTACACGATCGTCTCACAAAATGTTTAAGCTGCCATACCGATTGAATGATACTAACAATCTCAGGCAGTGGTCGACGGTGCGGGTGCTTGGCCTCATCCCATGAGAAAAAGCTTAAGTATCGATCCACGGGTACTACTCCACATCAGCCGCAATTAATCAGCACTGCCCGTTTTGATGCTAGTTGCTACAACGCACCTCCGTCGATTGTAAGCATCTGATCACCCTTGTTTAAGTCGTGAAATTGTCGCTCAATCTTGCGCACGACGCTCTCGATTACCATGTCCACTCGGTTTAAATCATCACTTAGCGCCTTTCAATTAGCAATTTGAAGATTGTCGGTCTATAAACTTATTACTTCTAATCATTTGGAAGGGAGAGTATACCATGAGTGAGTCGAGCGTTCCCACAAGCAGATCTGACGGCAATTCCACGCGGACGCAGTCTGTAGAGCAAATTATTAGAAAAAATCAGAGGTACTTAAGCAATGGTGGACATTCTAGTGTTCAGTACCGGCATAATCGTGTCGATTGGATGCAGTCTCTGCTTTGAGTGCCAGAAACGTAGACTCCGACGAGCTGTTGCCCTCGTTGGGCACAGACACCAGCCAAACACTCATGTTGAGGAAGCTCTTTGCGATAAGATCCTTTAGGGTCGTACTTAATACTATAATCGTACTTAAGTATTCATGCTTCGTACTTACACGGCAGGCCCACCGCAAGCACGATATTGCACCGTGCTCCATATTTAGACATTCGGGTGAATTGATAATGGCCATTATGAGCCTCGAAAGAAAATTGCTCGCTGCAGCATGTCAACTCGATTTGTAACCGAAAAATGTTTGTCGAGTGAGAGTAGACTACAGCAGCAATGAATGGAGAGAAGAGGGTACCTGCCGACGCTGTTCAGCCTTCATACGCTCAAGGTATTACTACCGCATTTCAAAAAGGCACAAGACATGTAACGCTGTCACGCAACACGTTGCACAGGAAAAACATTTGGAATAAATTGAAGCTTGCAAGCCTCAAAACCTTGAGCTGAACATTGAGATATCTCGATATGTGCTAAATCGAAGAATCCCAATACTCACTCTTCGACAAAATGGCTGTCGACGGAATGAATAGATAGCTTTAACTCTGCTGCCGCCAGAGCTCAAGATAATCAGTAAATATCTGTAGCCACATCCTGGTCAAATTTGCATCAGAGTTGCTTTTTGCAATTCTGTATAAGAGTCGTCAATAGCTCGGCGAGCTTTCAGACGGTACCGTGGTCAAGTCATCTAAAACAAGTGCAAAGTGACGCTCAGCTCTTTTAAAAGCAAGAAGTGGCTGACGCAATGAAGCGGTCGCTGTTTGTTTCCGTCATTTATATTCATCACTTAGAAAAATACGTTCGTGGCGGTTGGGCTCGTCAAGAATGCTCCTTAGGCTGCAGAAAGGGCCCATAGTGCTGTGAACAAAGCTTGAGCTGGTACTGGATGTCCTCGAATTGCAAAACTCATGGTGGACGTTTAAATGACGCCTCAGTGTAGATAATTACATCCGACGAAGACAAAAACTTCAATGGAATATAGTCTCCGGGTCAGATTATATGCTCAAAGTAAAGAAATGGACAAGCGATCGACTTCAGGATCCAAAGAGATATTGAAATTACTTAATGATTGGCTGAGATTTTGACTTTGCGCGGTAAAGAATCCAGAGACATCCAAGTACATAAAATTTTGTTGAGTGCCAAGCTGCAACGTTTGAATGAGAACCGATCGCTCAGTATTGATACAATGACTTACTATTTTGTGACATTGTAAAAAGTGCATTAGGTGAGTCTATCAAAAGCAAGGACGATCCCGTTGCGGTGTTGGTGCTGCTGTATTGACCAATAAATCTCATTTTCTTAGTCCACCCGCATGAATAAATGAAGTAGACCTTTTTTTCGAAAAGAGAGGCCAGAGAGTTTGATTTAGCGATGCTAAATGGATAGCGAGAAAGAAACAATTGGTACAGGGTGAGGCTTGGTCGTTCGCATTTGATGAAACGACTTTTGAAGTCAAGTCACCTTGACCAGAGGTGAAATTGATGAGTTATTTTTCCAATAGGGTGGCTTAATATCATAAACTTTTGTTTCTGGTTTTCTTGGCCGATATTGCACAAGTTTTCTGCAAGATTGCTAAGACCGAGCAGCCACAAGGATCAGTCGTTTAGAGGATAAAAAGTCAGAATGGTGAGACATCGTGGGTATCGTTAGTCGTAGATAAACCCTTGATCGCGTGATGATAAACGCCGGCGCCAGCCGTTAAATCAATAACTGCGTTTAAAGCAGGCAGAGTCAAAAGCGCTTTAACTGTATCGAGGAAAATGGACTTACTTCTTACCAGAAGCGTTGAAGTATTTGATCAAGTGTACATGTGTCACATAGAGGGAGAAGGATTTTAAGTGTCTTTGATTGCCTGGAAAGTTTAAGTCCGGGAAGCTATATATCAGCGCACCCTTTATTTAGCTTTAGCATGTCAAGTTCATCTTCGGACAAGATTATTTCCAGCATAAGATCTGAGCTGTCCTCAGAAGAGACAAGCTGGTTCGGAGAAACTCGATCACACATTCAAATATTTCATTCTCTAAAAAGATGCTGTGTGACCTTATCGTACCTAGTGGCACTCTGTAGTCAATCCGTTATCTGTGCGGGTAGATTATTAACTAAACACTCGTAAATAGCTCGTTCTACCTTCCGCACTTGTCGGACGCGCAGTTTTCGCTATTTGGAAATGTTGCTGGCTTTGATGGGCTTAAGGACACCGCCGTATGTACCTCCCAATCTAGTCACGGCGTTTGAGTATTGCGGGCAGAACATATGCTATAAGATCCAGGTAAAATAGGCTCAGATAGCCGCAGTGCTAGCAAACCCAAGTTGGTGAAGCTTATGACGACCACTTCAAAAAATGACACTTTGAATCCCTTTCTCCTAAACGAGGGCGACCAATGTGGCTACTAAATCGACCATAGTTATTGGTGATTTAGGTTCAACCGGCGACCGTACCCTTTCCGAAATTGCGGACTAAGAGCCGAATACTACCCATAAAACAAATCCCCGTATATTTGAGTTCTAAAAGCATGTGAAGAAACAGCTGATATTATTTCTCTTTTGATCCTCTTTAAGATCCTTCAACGCTGTTTAAAAAAGCAAGGAAGACCTAATATGCTCGTGAAATGAAAAGCCGACAATGTTTCCATTGGGAATCCACCTTCTGATAAGTTGAGGTGATTGGGGTCATGGACGGCTCCAGCCTCGCAGACAACATTTTTTAGTTCAGGCAGTGAACAAGGACATACAAATTCCTTCCAAATAGAGGTATTGCCTCGAATCCCCAACATGATGTGGTTGGCACTTTTTCTACCTATAAGTTGATCTTTTTAGACCTAATGACTCTCAAATAATTTCATCGTTGTCGAGCAAAACAATATTTTATGCTTTGGCTGCGGCAAACAAACGCACATGTGCCACGCTTGCTACAAAAGGGGTCAACAAAGTAGACCAATGTCCCGTTTAAGGCTTAAAGGTTGTTGACACCTTCGAAGCTGATTATTGGTATGAACAGGACGTTCTTCTATAATACCACTAGGACCATATGCAGGGTATTTGTGGACTCTGGAAGTTTACCACGCAAGAGCTTGGCAGATCTTTAAATGTATAAGCTAATGAAAAGTTCATTGTTAGTCCCGATAAACTTCAGTGCGTGACGAAGTATCATCCGCCATCATATATACGCATATGTTGACTGGTGCTCTAAAAGCAAACAACTCCAATCCAATTAGACTAACTAATAAAATGCCCTTACGCCTCAAAGAGGATTAGTTGTAACAAATTTAAACTTAGTAGGCTTAAGTTTTTTTCTCGTTATTTCCATATATGGCATGCGTGGCCATAAAAGCACGAGCCCTCGATCGACTGGTCGGGCAAGAGCAAAAACGCCAGCCGCGCAAAAAATATTATCTGAGTGGCCTTGTTTATGTGAATGGACAATATTTTACGGGGATAAAGTGAAGGGATGGTCTGTTTGTGAACCGCTTATTTGGAAGGAAGCCTGAGCACATTTAAACTCAGAAACAATAAAAGGGGAACGAATGTATTGATATATCCCTGAAGCTGAACGTGATGACGTCTTTAAAATCTTTCTCAGCGAATTGGCCAGTACCCTGGCAATACTCGCTACAGAAGCCCTTTGAAATAGCGCGTCAAATTTGAAATGCAACATCTTACAAATGGGTCACACAGAGTCATCAACTTCGAGTAAACTCGACGCGAATAGAATAGGTCCAGAAGAGTACAGTCAACAGGGGTGCCACCGCGAGTGGAACCAAAGCTCCGCATCAAAAAAGCAAGAAAACGTACGAAATTCATGAGTGTCGCGAGCGGTTTTGTACTTTATTGACAATCTGACAAATTGTCGTCTCATGGCAGCTGCATTTTAATGAGAGACACCACCTGAGATGCCATGCTTGCAAAGCCATAAAGACCATGGGGCTACTGAGCCTTTAACTGAGCTCAAAGTCGGTAATATCTCAGAGATAGCGGTTTTCCAGATTGAATTCATTTCCTAATATTGACATATACATCTTCTGTTAAAGAAAAGAGCGTACACTATGTCTAAGCAAAATGAACCTAGAGTATCACAAGAGTGCGGTATATACTATATTATAAAATACAGTCCGGACACCAACCATTCAAACTCCAGCCAGCGAGGCACGAGATTAGTTACGTGCAAGGACAATGATTACTGGTACGAGAGCAATGCGATCTCATTTATACCTTCTTTGCTTAAGGGACAAAAAACGCCATGATGCAAGACTTGTTTTTCTTGCACCCGGTCCACTGACGAGGATTGTACACCCTCCCAATTTGAAAAAGCAAATTACACATTATTATCGTCAGTTCACAAAAAACAGCAACTTTCGTGTTGTTGATTAAGTAATCTCAAACAAGAATTCTTTACTCTGGGTCCCTCACACTTGAATTTCTAGGAACCGCAAAGTGGAAGAACGCATGTTTTTCTGGACGTCTCTTCTAATCAAAATACTGTCCGAACTTCGTCTGGCTCGTAATAATACTATCGCCCTTCTTGCATCATTTAAAAAAAAGCAATCAGTAATAAAATAAGATGTTTGCTAGTATGCTGATATCTTTCAAAGAGGCTTCCTGTCAAAAACAATATAATCTCTTAGATTCGCAATACTTAGCGCATGAGCTAATCTGCTGCCTAGTCGCACAAGACAGATAAAGACAATTTTCTGTGTTATGATTCGTCCTACATTTTTGTGGTGAACATCATGTTGTATCCGGTGTTCAAGACATACTAAAAACAAGACAGAAGTTCAAGCATGGCTTACAATGGCCGAGCACGAGATGGTAGGGTACAATTGCATAGCTCGCGCCGTAGCAATGATACTAACAGCCACCAGGACATGAACGGTACAATGTGTGAGTAGACAGCAAGTCCTTTGAGTATTTCAATGCTCGACCGCGCTTCCGCACTCGATCACAAGAGAAATCTGCCAGGTAAGTTTGCTCCCGGTCTCTTGCAACGGAAATGCCTCAAAACAAATTATGTATCAGCCGTCGCGATAGCCAATTGAACGATCAAAAGCGCCCACGCTCACGCTCACGCCCACGCTCACGCTCACGCTCACGCTCGCTGCGTGGTCGTAACCTTAGACACATGTACGAGCGTCGTGACTCTGTCTCTTCGTCGTCTCCGGACAAGAGCACGTCTTATTCTTTGTACTCGAGCGATAGCAGCGACAAAAAGCAAAAGAAATCGTACAACTCGAAGCCAAAGAAGAAACACCGCAAGAATGAGGATAGAAAGCACAAGCGCGAATCTTTTGAATCCAAGAAGAGTAAAAGAAAGAAAAAACTCCAACGGCCTCATCGTAGACACCGACACGACGACGACTCGTCCTCATCTTCGTCGTCAAACTCGGATACTATTCGCAGTGCTATCTCGGGCAAGAAAATTAAGCGCAATCTAAAACGATCAGCTGCTGACGTGCAGAGTCAAAAGAGTCGTCGCCAATTGCTGCAATTTTACAACGGAATCTTTGATTAGCGTGCAACATATAAAAGTAACAAGACAAAACTGCTAAAAATAATTGCTCATTTACATGTACAATTACAATAAGCTTTTCGTGTAGACGCCAACAGTCCGTTAGTGAGAACTTTGCTACCAATGTTTTCGCGGTCTATTAGGCAAACGTTTCATTGCACTTCGCACGATGCGCAAGAAACTGGATGGCGACAGGGCAGTATCATCACCAATCTTACCTCGCCGCAAGCCCGTGGCGACAAGTCAGCTGCTTAGTGTGAACCATCACACTCTCTAATTCCGCGATGCGAAACAAAAGACGTTCGCAATCCATAGACTTTGCATGAAGTTGACCAGTCAACTTCATTGACCGATCAAGTGCTTTGCAAAGTAGCGCTCTGTGGGTCTCGTGCATCCCTGCCGGAATGTCATCGAGTTCAGCTTGAGTTGATTGATCTTGCTTTAAAGTCGTGACACTGGTATGCTTCAATTGTACCCGAACAACATCAAAGTCGACTGAAGTGTGTTCACTTTGCTGAGAAGGTGTGCAAAAAGTGTCTTCATGTCGTTCAGTAACAACTTTGAATTTAACTTGAGTCGATTGATTTTTCTGAAAAGGTGTGACTTCGGTAAGCTTCGGCTGTACTACTTTTTTTTTGGCTGGACGCATGTCTCTAGTAATGACTCGCAAGCGCTCAGGGAATGATGACTTTAGATAAGGATCAGATCCAACGAAAGCCAACTTGGTCGTGTGGTACAGAGGAGCATGTCGTGGAGAAGCAACGGCGTACCGCTGTTGGTGGACCGACGAGAGCAAACACAACAGAACCTTTCTAGAATTAATGGCTGGTAGCTCCACGGCGACTGCATCGGTGAGAAGCGAAAGTACTTTGGCTGATTCTTCCTCGTTCATCAGCAGCTCGTCTTGATTGTTAAGAAACTCTTGCCTGAGTGCCGGGACTTTGAAATCAATTTCCGCATCATTTTCAGGCTCTTCGTCCGGTTCGTCAAAGCTCACATCCGATAACAAGTCTTGATTGTCGCTCACCAAACTCCACTCGTCTTCGCTACGACTTGCCATTTTTACCAGTCGTTTTTGTGTGACCTAAAATTTTTGGGTGCAGATTAATAAGTGCTCCCTGGTCATGCCCATGATTGCGATCCGATCGTGGCATGGGATAGATTGTCCATATGTACGACGCTCGCTTCTATTAAAGATGCTCTCCCACCGTATCTTCAGGTGAAAGCGACTATTAGTACTTCATAAAGCTGCCACAAGATAATACATATGTCACACTTGTTTGTTTTCTATACGGAGTGACCACTACTATATATACAACAGCTGGCTATTAATTGGATAATGCGGCCGCCGCATGCTCCTGGTCCCGCACCGCCTGAATCAGCATTTGGTTGAAATCGCTAGGATTGTCCATGAACACCTGGTGACCCGCATTTGGCACGAGACGGAAAACTGCATACTGAGTTCTTTCCAGCCGACGGACAACTGCTTCACCGTATTCCGAATTCATCCAATCCATGCCACCACCATACATAAGCGTCAGTGGGACGTGAAATTTCTCTGAAAGTAGAAGACTATTGAGTGCACGGCGCCTCGCACTTGCTCCCTAAGTTTAAATATAAAATATCTGTCAGACTTTGGTGCAGTAAATATCTGAGTGTATGCGTACCGGGTGCAAGTGCGTGTAGAACGCGATGTCGCCCGAAGCTTGTAAAGCCCAATTGTGGTAGCAATAATCCGTGATGAGACCGAAATCTGCCTCTCCAGATCGAACGATGTTTGTAGCCGGTGTCCATTCAATGCGTTTCCGCCATGACCATCGAACAAGTTTTGGACCCAGAGGACCAACAAATCGAACTACGCTCTACAAGCAATGCGCACGGACATTAAGGATTACAAAAATGCCCAAGCAGCTGATAAATGATGGTGGCGCATACCATTGGAGTGATGAACAACAACTATGTGATTTTCAAAAGCACAGGAAGATTTTCTTGCTTGATTTCGCTGCTGTTGACTCCAGCTGGAGAAATGAGAATAAGATGTTCTAAACGTTGTGGGTACTTTTCCGCGTAGTAACTACAATACATGGCCTAAATGTGGTCGTCACTATAATACTCACCTATCACAGTAATGATAAATAACGTTCATACATACCCCCATTGAATGACCACAAAGAATGAAGCGATCAAGATGAAGTTCACGCCTCCAATCTTCCAGCGACTCCACGAAAAAGTCATCCATTTCTTCATCCGTTTTTGGGTGCCATTTCGGGCGATTGGATCGTCCAATTCCTTTCCACTCGACAGCATACTAGAACAAGAACCTTGCTATAAAAAATTACGAGTCCATAATTACAAACATTCCCAGACGCACCACATTAAAATACTTTGCAAACGCTTGCAAATTAGCAGCCCAGAAGGCATTCCCTGCCAGGTAACCGTGCACAAGCACCAAATTTCTTGATGAAGGCTGCTTGATATCACCACAATACGGCACATGAACTGTCCCAAGACCTATAACTTTCGTAAGCGCAAAATCCGTCACGACAAACCTTTCGTATATCTTTCGTTCAATCCTCTCAAGCTCTCCTAGATCTGACGGTAGCCACAAGCGCAAGTTGCAACATGACAGCCACAATGGAAACAGGCAGCAGAGCACTGTTAATGCTTCCACAATAGCTTTCTCAGAGGTGTCACTATCCGAATTCGTAAGGCTTACGCGAACGATAGAGTAGAGCACAAGTAAAGCTGTCACAATGCCATGGATAACGAGGCTGTTGTATCGCGGCAGCTGCGAAAGGATGGCAAGGCCCAGTGTGATGACTAACGGCCAATCTAGAAGGCGCACAGGAATGTGAGGGATGCAGAGGTACAAAATCCATGTGATGACAAGCGCTGTGGCGGCTACAAGCTTGGTTGAAAGAGTGAGAATTCGGCCGACGACACTCCAAAGGGCAAGCATGAATGCAAAAAACGGCGTGATCAAGAGCAACAGCACGCGAAAAGTTGGTGAGACGAGAAAACGTGGTGGACCGGGGCGTTCAGATGGGGACGGTACTGCCACAGGAACCGTCATTTGTCCGAAGAATAAGTACCGCCTTCGACTCCTGCTCGAAAAGCTTATCGATCAACTGATGATGATTACCCATCTACAAAAAACGTTCTATTTTGGGCCAAAAAAGAGCATTCTGACTTTTTGATGCAGTATTATATTAAGCAGGTGCCGGTAATGTTTCGAGCATCCTAATAAAAGGACACTATGAGCAAAAAAATGTTGCAGCGTGGGAAATCTGACGCGGAAATGAATATAGCTCCTGCTCTACACAGAGCATTGAAGACCCGGATTAACCGAGCGAATGCTTTTAGCCGCAGAGTCGGTAGGTAGCCTACATACAGCCACTTTAATTTCATAGGATCCAAGACAGGGCAGCTAAAGATAGAGGACCAAGCGATTTCTATGGCGGGATGTTGATAGCTATCCGACCATTTCTGTGACCAGTCTCCGTACACATGGGTCTTTCTTGGTAATCGTGGTGTCCAGCTCCTTCAGCTATCACCAACATGGTTTGTGCGGATTGGCAGGGCAGGCATGTTATTTTAGTTTGGTTCCTCGTCCACTGTAATTAGTAGCGTGTAGGTTTGGGTACTATGTAGATAGGATTAATTTTGATTGGGCGGCAACACAAAGTAAAAATCCTGTGTTGTAAGGCGATATTCCGCAATTTGTCAGCTACCCCACGAGTAGAAAGAGACAAGCCCAAGCTTGCTCTCCTGCTTCCTCAGCTGTTAAGTCGACCCGCTACATCCCCCGTTTAACAGGTCGCGCTGAGCCTTCCCCCCCGCTTTCGCAGTTCGCGTCCTTCAGACAGTTAGGCGCCTACAGTTTACTGTAGGTACATCTTTGCTAAAAGACCAGAACTAAGTGCGCTAAGTCTTACCGAAAGGTATCGATCAAACTATATCGTAGTGCGACTCACACAACAGGATGCTAGGCCGTACTGACGTGCGTGAGCGAAAAGCTAAATTTCACGTGGAGTGGAATAGAGCATACTTTGTAGGCTACACCTTTACTGTGTTCGGGTATTGAGGCACCTTTCGACTAGTGTTGGCTTAAGTGTCCTTCAAAACTATACGCGTTTTCACTAGCGTTGCGTTCTCACCTATCGGCGAGTACTCCGCAGCATTCCTCAACTATGACGGGCCCCCAACGCGACAAAGCTTTGCGCCAGGAATGGCACAACAACGCGCCACGGACCGATCTTTTGCACCCTCTTCAAAAAGGCGGAGGCAGCCTTGTTGGATCCCGATCGGGAATAACTAGACAAATGTCGCGCTGCCCTGGCAGGGGATCCGCAGCAAGTTTTCTCTGAGCTACTTCTGCCCATTTCGATTCCAGCTCGGGAGCTAACGGCCACCTTCTCGGACACTGATATTATGACCTTGCTGGGTTTGACTTTACATAGTGTCACGTGGACACTAAACCTCGGCAACCTTCGCGACTCTGATCTAGTCCGCAATGCTTTCAGTGTACTGATCGGGATAATTTTACGAAATTGGGGGTGACCAATTGTGGCCGTAGGCTTAAAATCCAACCGTATTCGAAGTACTCCCATCGGGACTACGTGGACCTGCAACACGTGCCTGATGACGCGACAATGGCATCATCTATGACTAATTTGTCGACCAAGGCACACCTCCGGTGATTATCACACCGGCTCATACGTTGGATGTCCTTGCTCTCACAGTTCTTCCAAAAGTTACCCCCCAGCGTCGTTGACGTTAACCAACCGAATTCCACTGCGCCAAATGCAATATACTGGACAAGGCTACACAGTTGTGCATCACCGTAATCGCGCCTTTAGCAGCGTTATCCCGCCCTTTACCAAGGAACTTCGGGCCAAGGTACGCGAGGCTCGCCAACCTTTGCACCTTTAAGCTCTAACGGAGACGAATCCGGCAGCATACCTTCTGCTTTCGATAACAAGAGTGACGTCAGTGACAGTGACGCGATGGTCGACGTCTCCTCGTCGGAAAGAGAGCACATAATGGGGATCGATCTAACGACGACACAGCTCTATGGACGGACTCGAATGTGCGATTGTGGGTAATCCAAAATCGATTTGGTCTCACGACAGCAGTGCCGTCTTCTCATTAGGTGCAACCTAATCCACGTCGTGAATGTGTACGCCTTCTATTGGACAGATAGCAAGGGATTAGTTAAAACCGCTCCCAAAGTGCAGGTACACTTGACCGCATTGAACGGACAAATTGTATGATTTTTTGGCACAATTGTAGATCCAGCGGTAAATCTGCGCCATCTTCCTTCCTCCCAAAACGAAGTATCCAATGGTTGCTTCGGCAAATCCGTATGAATGACTAAGTGATGGTTTGGGTGGTCCCGTTCCAACAAACCAAAACTTCAGTCTATGAGACAAAACGACAAGCCCGCCGCAATTTGTAGCCTCTTATGTAAAATGACGGAACGTGCCCTGAATTCGACAATTCGACAAGGCAACGCCGAACAAATGTCCCTCTATGAATTATGCGCAATTTTCGAAGATTTTTGGTCTCTTTCTGCTCGATGACCGACCCAGATATAGTAATCGCGTCAGTGCAGGCTCATCTCAGACCTAATCGCTTCCTACTTAACACCACGGCGAATGACAACTTTCACCACTTTCGCTCCAAGGCGTTTGGGCATACCGTTCTTCGCGAGATATCTGCACAACCTTGCGTACTGGACGAGGAATGCGATGTATATGAGCTGGTCTCCGTTCTATATCCAGACCAGCAAGATCTTGATCTGCAGACTGTTCTGGGACAGCTGTGTCCAGATCAGCTGTAATTCTGGCTTGAGCTACGAATGGCGGAAGCTGATCGGGCTCTGCAAATCATTGCACCCAGTACCTACGCAGATACGCTTAAGCTGAGTGTGCTCACCATAAAGGTAGCATCGGCATTGTCTCACCCACTCTGTATACTGTAGCATAACACAACCCTTGCCAACATGATAATGTCGCCTTTAATGGACCGTATTTTGACAGGGCCTTTCCCACTAGACCTTCGCTCCAAAGTTGAGTAAGTACCTACGAACCCAGGCTACTTCGGTGGCCCCCTCTAGTCTCACTCACCTCTAACGATTCGGACCGTAAAAGATGTATCTCCTAACGCGAATGGTGTACATAAGTTACACAACGTACCCTGCACTTCTTTTCGAACAACTTTGGGCTTGCAAGAGACAAAATTTAGGGTACAAAAAGCTCGTTACGCACAAAACACAATCGGAATACGGCGTCGCAGCTGATCTCCAGTTTCTGGTTACAAAGCAGCCTCACCAATTTCACGGATCACAATGGAGTGGACTTACTATTCAACACCTCTCTGTTACGAACACAACCTTCACGACGTCACACACCAGCATGTCTTCTGTATGAAAACGTTACCCCGCTACTTGCTAGTGCGAGGCACTTTGGACTTCGTCGTGATCTACATCCCGTAGTCTATGCTCCGGTCCATCCAGGCCAGCGGTCCGACTTTTTTGCAGCCCGACCGCGTACCTTCGACGA
Organism: Plasmopara muralis; assembly: GCA_003676415.1. Taxonomy (NCBI): domain Eukaryota; phylum Oomycota; class Peronosporomycetes; order Peronosporales; family Peronosporaceae; genus Plasmopara; species Plasmopara muralis. The sequence continues at coordinate 4,549 of RCHQ01000223.1, read as the reverse complement.
GGACTCTCACCACCTTGTCCTAGATGAACTGATTACAGTCCTTTCAGGGTTCAAGGCAGAGAGGCTTTGTTGGACTGGATGACCACCTTTCACTTGGTCGACGCTTGGTGTCTCCAGCATCCAGACGTTTGAAAATTCTCCAGCTCTCGACTTTTTCGGCAACAGGACGATTTAAGGGCTTAGCAGGTCAAGGAGATCATGCAGTGAATTCTTTCCAATTTGCAACTTTCTGCTATTAGCCTCGTTCTCGCGCCCCATTGGAATGTCCTACCTGGTCATCCAGCTTTCGGAAGCACAAGAGTACCTCCTTAATTCCTTCCGGTGCCCCTGTAGAGACTTCTATAATTCTGGTTGTCTTCACGACGTACACAAGAGAAAAGACTCAGTCTTCCTTCTGGAGCTCTTTAACTCCAAAAACATGCGCCAGCGGACGCTTTGAGACCTTCACCTAATAGTGAATGCGCTACAACATGCCAACCCAGTTAAATACTACTCTGAACAGCTAGCGGCCTCCAGGGCAAAAGTCAAGGAATAATGCGAGGAGAAACAACACTATGCGTCTAAGCAAAAGTTTGCCTCGGATATTAAACACACTGAGCATTGCTCTAAGAGCTTTTTTTGGCCACCGCAAGTCCTCCACAATACATCCATACTTGTGGAGTCAGCTGAAGCACTCGAGCCAACTTGCAAGACCTTTTCTTCTTATTGGTCTGATGTCTGCTGCTCGACGTTCAAGGAGTTCGAGCACGTCAAGCCCGATTGGAACAGCATAAAGCTTTCCCGATTGCCCGAACATTCCGAGGCTCGACTGACGCGTAAAGACCAGGCTAACTTGGACAGCCGCTTTACGACAAACGAGTTCTACTGAGCGCTATCAAACACTTTGACTGAAAAAACGTTAGGGCCTGACGAACTCCCACTCGAGTATTACAAGATCGACCCTCCTCTTTGAAGCCGCATGCTAGAAGTAGTAGACACAGCCCAGCTCGAACTCGGTTGGATGACAAATCTTTAGTGACGTGCTCAGGTCTCGTTGTTATACAAGGAAGGCTACCGATTACGCTCCTGAATGTGGATGCCAAGCTGGAACCCAAAAACATTTGCCCATCGCTTTAATTCGATACTATCCGGCCTTCTACATCCAGACCAATACGGGTTTGTTCCAGGAAAGAATATCCGCCACGCGCTGTTCGGCAAGATTGGGACATCAGTCGGTGGGATCTTGCTCGATTCCGCCAAGACCTGCAATAGTATTGTTTGAGAAGCACTTGGCATGGTTTGGATTCATCGGCACGTTCAGGCGCTGGATCCGGGTCCTAATTTACAAAATAACTGCTATCACTTATATCCAACGGTCGACCACTAAGTCCGTCCGAACTTGGTGCGGGGTTTTAACAGGGAGACCCCCTCTCTCCAGCTACAGCTGCACATGCTCTGCAAGGTAAGCTTAGCTGGAAAACCTACCCCCCAAAGAAGGCCATTTCCTCTTAGGCAGCCCCAATTATCGGTCTTTTCGACCAAGCAAAAGTTCTTTGAGAAAAATATTTTGACTTTCTATACGCAGCCGCGACTACCAGCAGACCTACGCTTTTTTCCGACGGTCTACTCGCTGTGAGGCCTTGGGGGCCTATTGGTTCTTTGTGCTATTCACGTGTCATACTCGCTTTTCGAGCATAGACCACTACTTACCGAGTCGAGTTCGACAAGCTAAGAGCACCTATATTGGACAATGTGGATATCGCCTACAGCTATCGTGGCTGTACACTGGCAGGAATCTCACGACCACTACGTTTGATTACCTTCCTGACCTACAATGTATCCTCCACCCTATGGACCTATTTCAGGTTTGGAAGCCACCGGTGACGGCAGAGAAGCTATCGCAATTTCTCAGCCAATTTGCTCCGGAAAAGAAAACCAACATACGTTATCATTTTAATTTTTTGGATAGAGCCGATCGACTTCTAAATTCGCCTGCCGAAGACTCGATTGGGCCGATCCAAGCGGTGCACCACCACGCGGCATTCCACGCATGTGTTTTCCGCAAGTATGAAGTGGCTGATCTTAGCATGGCTCGATTCCGAAACGCGATAGCTAGCTACCAAATTTGGACTTGCCGCTTTCCCGCCTTGGTGTGGAAAGAGGTCTTACCCGGTCGATGTGGAGCCAAGACGTCAAGATGGGAAAGCACAAACTCCCTGTCTATTTGGACTTGGTCTACGAAATTTAGCCCAACGCGTTATACTTCGGCTACCGCCTCTAGCATCTCCAAGGAGTTCAATATTTGTGCCACCACGACTGCGGTGCACTTGAGATCACTCCGCATCTTTTTTGGTACTGCGAGACTGCGATCAACATTTGGAAAGGCTAAGTTGCCATCTTGCGAGACTTTTCTCGACCCGATTCGAATAGGAAACGATACTGCGGTTTGGCGTTGAACCTACACCATCGACCAAGTCCCAATACGGCTAAAGTGTCTTTGCGAATATTCACATAGTGGGGACTGCAATTTACGCTGCTTATGGATGCATTGAAACGATATTTGTTTCCACGAGCGCTTGGCCAACCTGATAGACGTTCAAGCCCAAATCCAGGCGGTAGTGGTACTTTAAGTTGAGCGCTACTACCAAGCTCCTGTTCTTAAAACGCTCAGTCACTCTGGAATCCAGCGGCGCCATCTACAACACTATCAGACTCTCCCCAATACAGCCACCAACCGTCCATCCAACAAGGCCCCCACTGGACAAGACAACATGCAACTCCACTCAACATGACCAAGCGTCTTAACTGCCATGGGCTTATCTGACAAACACGGCTATCGAGCACGAGCAAACGCACGCTTGTCGATTATCCTTCACAAGTTTCGACTTCCGCGTTACTACTTCACTTAAATATTTAGCCTGTAAGCCTAAGCGATTAAGAAGATATAATACGGTGGCTAGGCAATTTGCTGGAAATAAGTGTTATAAAAGCTGTTAAACTGTGTTATACGGCGGCTTCCCATTAAAAAGAGCCTCAAAAATTGTGGCTTCGGGTGCACGGCTGGCAGACTTTCATTTAAAAGGACGGTTTTATCATAACAATACAACAGCTGACAGCGCGGGTCGGCAAAGACTGCTGTTTTTGTTCGTAGATGGATCTGCATTAAAATCGCTTCTACGCCTACAAGTAAGGTTACGTCGGAAAAGCTTGCCATTGTGCCGCCGGAGCGACACCACGGCAGGAATGCAAATTAAAGCCCTCCGAATCTTTCACGGCGGGGAACATGCGACGATCGTTCTCTCTTATCTGTTGGTCCACAAACGCCGTTGTACTAAAAACTCGCCTGGCTCAATGCCCCCCGCTAGAGCCGCGAAGAAGCCTCAGACTAAGACAAAGTTAACAAATTAACTTCATCGCATGATCTTTCGCATAGGCGGTGGGTCTCATCTGAGGAAACTATGGCCTGCACGCGGTCCCCACTTTTCAGTCGAAATATCTATTTGGGGATTGGAAAAAGCTTTAGAGTATTGCAGCCGGAAGCTCAACCGCCTTGACAATATCGCTCATGTCTGTAAGATCAAAGCTTTGATGTTCTGGCGACACTATTGGCCAAGCAAGCACACAATCAAATTAAACCTTTGGGATTTCGTATATTGAACTTATTATACGAAAAGTATAGGAAACATACCCGATTCCATCTAAATATTGAAAGTTTGGTTTTAAATATTATTATTGTCATCAAATATTTTGTAAAGGGTGGAAATTCCAAGCGCAGGTATGGAACAACTTCTACCAGGCATACGAAGTGCTTGTGCTGATTGTTGAGTAGACAGTAAAAACCGAAGTAAATATTTATCTAGACCAATGAACGGCTACCATATGTAATTACTAACTGTGACGTACTTGTAAATACTGTGACGCCATCCGCCTGTTCAACAAGCATTCAGCGGTGTAATTTTAACACTCCCACTCACCGCTAATGCTGTGTGTCCTTTGTTGCTGACTTGGTCTTGGTTCCGGAAGCTTCGCGCAAATACTTCAGCATCTTGGTTCCAATTGCCTTCGTCAGCATATCTGCAACCTTACTCTTCGTGTCGATATTATCGATCTTCAACAGTCCTTCTTGCATGTTCTCACGAATAAAGCGGCACTTGATGTCCACATGCTTCGTCCTGGCATGGTATCCGGCGTTATTGACCAACGCAATAGCACCTTGGTTGTCTTCCCAAACCTGTGTTCCTTCAACTTGCTCGTGACCCATGTCCTTTAGCATTGCCCGTGTCCAAAGAACTTCTTGTGTGCATAAACTGAGAGCCATATACTCAGCTTTCGCTGAGCTCAGCGCAACTGTCCGCTAGTACTTCGACTTGAATACCACTGGTGCGATCGCAATCATGACCATTATTCCCGAGACCGAGCGTCTGTCATCCGTGTTGCTGCCCCAATCTGCATCCGAGTATGCTTTGACCGCAACACTTAGTCTTCCTCGGTAAACGATACCGACTTGACGCGTGGTCTTCAGATACCGTACTACTCGAATTGCTGCGCTCCAATGTTGTAGTCCCGGGTT
>RCHQ01000222.1:0-83590 GCA_003676415.1 Plasmopara muralis | reverse complement strand
CCGCGCAGACGAAGCAGCTGACGGGCAAAGTATGCTTCCCCGTCCCCAAAGAAAGCAACGCTCGTGTTTCTTTGTGGACTATCTTGTCGCAGAAATGTTTGAATGCATGCAATAAGTTTAAGAATGTTCGTCTTGTCCGCTCGTCGTCCGCCCTTCCTTCGCATACAAGAGCATCGAGAGTACCCTAGGCACCCTCAGAGGCTATGATGTACTATATTGTACATTTATTACACCATTTGAGGCTAAATTGAACGCTGGAGACTGTAATTGTGAGACCTCACGCTTCTAAGCGAGCAACGAAGCGTTTCGGCAACGAAAGTTGCCATTATGACCGGAAACGCACATGGAATGTGGTGGATAGTCAACGTCTTGAGCACTGTCGTCAATGTAGACGCGGAGAAATTCCCGTGGGCACATCATTTCAGTAAACGAGGAGGATGTATAGGATGGCCGTTCCAGCCGTAATTTGCCAAAAGTTCCAAAACCAGGTCCCATTAGTAGCAACAGCAGTAATGAGTTTCAATAGTTTGCAACGCTTGCAATTACTTTTTAAACGGTATCAAATTCTTATGAATTTGCGCTGACGACGACAGAATAGCGACTATATCGTACCAAGTATATCAAACTAGATCCATGTAGTGACGCTGCGCTAACCACGTTCGTACTACCGTTAGGGTCCGAATGCCTGGGTTTCTTTAATTGTACACAGTATCGACGAAGTCAATGGACCCGTATTATAAAACACTGCCTGCGAATGCAAAAATCTAAAGATTCTCGTAAAATGAGGTCAGCGACCCTTATAGGCCCCCAAAATTTGTTGTTAATGCTCTTGTAATTGCTGATTGTGATGATGAAGCAGCTGCAAATGCCGCTGAAGATGTGACTAACTCATTTTCAACCACTTTGCTTGCGAAGAGAGAGACACATGACCTCTCCTCGCGCACAACGTTAGGGTTTGATAAAATAGAACTGAAGCCAGCCGTCAGATACGGTAGCCAGTACACTCAATGTCCACGACTATCTTTATGCATACCGTGAGTACATACATAACGCAACAAGGTCCTCTGGACTCTTGATGCTGCCGCTGCTCAGTTGCTCGATGCTTCTTTCGGACTTCGACTCGGAATTCTACCGAGCTGCGTCGCTCTACTTCTACCGCCTGTGGTCGAACGTGACAAGCTCGATGTTCGCTTGTTGCGTCCATAGTCGTCACGCTTGTCGCAGACAGCGATGAACTACACCATGGTGGCATTCGAGAATCGTCAATTTAACGATATTTAATTATAGAAAAGCAGTTGACGTTCCACGCGTTCTCGTCATAATAAGATTTAGGAGCTTAGTTGCTCTAGATGGTATGCTACCACTACTTCTTTATAACTTCGCGAGCTGAATGTAAAAGGGATACGAGTGTGTTGTCACGTCGTTCTCAATGTAAAATCTTACCCACAGAACACTACAATCGCAAGATACAGAAACTACTACGACCCACCCTTAGGCAGGAATGATGGTGTGACAGCTTGTAATGTGACAAATCTACCAGTTGATTATTCGTCATGAGCTCGGTCCAATCTTTTCCCGCAAAATTTTCGCTTGATTACTTGATTTGGGGAAAGTATGGATGCGTACACGAGCATTTGGATTGCGTAGAAATATAGACTATGATTCTGATCTTATCTGAATATTTCTATACTCAAATGTCTCGCCAACAACAGCCGGTGGCAGAGGCGCTCAGGTGGCAATTGTAGCTGTCCAACGGGCAACGGCGTCGATACATTGGGCAAGTAAGCACGCCACATGGTCCACGACGAAATAGTCAGCTCTCGAGGCTCGTCGCTACACATGGTCGTGCGACGTAAAAGATAGGGCTAAGCATACTGAGATGGAGAGGGTGGGAGGATTTTTCCTGCACGATACGCTCCGGCGCGAGAGCGCTCCCTGCCATCGTCAGCTCGTGCGTGGAGAGCACTGAAGCCCACCAGAGGAATCTCATTCTCCAATTTTCTTCCAAAGCGCCAAGCCAAATTAGCTTCGCCCCAGTTGAAAATCCTTACCCCGTGACTCGTCTTCTGTTGCAGCATTCATCATCATGAAAGTGTACTCGACCATTCTACTCTCAGCCGTGGCCATGCAAGTCGTACTTGGTGGCGGAGGTGGTGGCTTTAACATCCCTGGCGATAATGACTCGCCAGCACCAAGTGGACCTCCGGCGACCACGCAAAATACATCTTCGACCCCATCGCCTACTACCTTCGAACAGAGGATTCCCGACCAGGTGCCAGAACAGTCAACTCCCAGCACTGTTGGAGGCAACCACGAAAATGTTCCCGACCAGGTGCCGGACCAGTCGACCCCTACGACTGTCGGCGGCGGCCATGAAAATGTTCCAGACCAGGTGCCGGACCAGTCAACTCCCACTACTGTCGGTGGCAGCCATGAAAATGTTCCGGACCAGGTGCCAGACCAGTCCACCCCCACAACCGGAGGTGGCAATACGACTCCCGCTCCTAATATGACTCCCGCTCCTACTGGCAACGTATTCTCTACTCCCCCTTCTACTCAAAACCCCGGGAATGGAGCGGAGACCCCTTGCCCTGAACTTTCCTACAACTACCCTTCTGGAACGATCCCGCCCACTGTTGGCGGCGGCCATGAAAATGTTCCAGACCAGGTGCCGGACCAGTCAACTCCCACTACTGTTGGCGGCGGCCATGAAAATGTTCCCGACCAGATGCCGGACCAGTCGACCCCTACGACTGTCGGCGGCCGCCATGAAAATGTTCCCGACCAGGTGCCGGACCAGTCAACTCCCACTACTGTCGGTGGCAGCCATGAAAATATTCCTGGCCAGGTGCCGGACCAGTCAACTCCCTTTACTGTCGATGGCAGCCATGACAGTATTCCTTACGAGAATAATCTAGTTCCGGCTCCGAATACCTCCATGGTTGACGACCCCTTTTCCACTCCACCTCCTACATCACCGACTGGCGGCACCCCTGTTCCTGATATTCCTGATGTCGAGTCTCACTCCCCCGTGTCCTCTCACTCACCGATTCCGTACAACAAGGGTGGATTTGCCCCGAGCCCTGCCGATGACTTCTCTCAGACTCAGTCGCGTTTCCTCCGCATTTAAGCGGCCATACCTTCTACTGAAAAGAGTCGGCGTCACGGTAGCAAGTTCCGTAGCGGCTTGTGACCATATGCATTTTGCTGATTTTGTTTTTCCCATGTCCTGCAGCTATCCCATTCATTGTAAATACACAGTCAATACAGCAGCAGCTTGACCTTTACATAATTGAGACTTGTTTTAACTTCACAAAAGTGTTGCTTGACTATCTCGCATATCTAACCATTTAACTCTGTCATTTTGTTGACAACTTTATTTCAATCACGAACTAGCAAGCTTGTATAGCTTAAAAATGACAATTTTCCTATGCATCTAGTGTTTGGTGTCTGATGTAGGGATTTCTTGAGTGAATATGTATATAAATATATTTAATATCTACTACTTTTAATTGCGGAAACGAATTCACATTGCCAGTCATATTCCGAGCTATCGAAATGTCGTTGGGCTCGTCCACCAATTTTGGCACAAGTTTCGGTCAATGCAACCCCGCTGGACGACAAACTTGGAAGTAGCACAGCTGGAGGTGACAGTGCAAGCATGACCGGTGCTCACGCTCGACCGTACAAGCCCGGCATCTTCAAACGCTTAGGACTCTACCTGCTTTTCAATTCCGTCGCACAAAATAAAAGGACTCGATGTGTGGCAATACGTCGCTGCTTCATATATTGGCGAAGTTGAAACAGCATCGACCGCAAAACGTTAAGCATCCATTGCTGATCGGTCGTAATCTTCCTGCAAGCCACACTAGAAGTTGTCAGGAGAGGCAGCGAAAGCTTTAAGGTGTTTCTGCTGTGCATCATCATTTCAGCCCATTGTGACTTACTATACCAACATCAAATGTAGTCGCTAAGTAGAAATTAGAGGGAGGATCAGAAACGCTTTAATACTTAAAGAAATAAATTTTATATAAAATTTTCAAAAGTGTGCAACAAGATCTACTTTGTTTCTTACACTAGATAATGCAAACTGAACTCTATTTAGTATTTTATTGATGGCCTTAATACTCTTCTCGTAGTGCTCAAACGTTGTGACGCATTTCAACTGCTCCCCAGACCTATGTGTGCTAGCGATCTAATCAAGCAAACGTCCAAAAAATGCAAGAAGCTGATGCGATCTCGCATTTTTAACTCCAAGCGGATCAAGGGAGACACTATTCGCATAGACGTTGGCTACTTGTGACGGGTTTTTGCAGCATCTTGCCTTAAAAAAAGTGATACGATCTCCCAGTAAGCGGACGGTAATCTTACCAGATCGAAGTGTGCAACAAACCGCAATACAGAGACTTGATCTTTAGACACATCCATACCTGTCGTTTAGTTCTTTTCATAAGCATACCGGTATAAACATATAGATACTAGCATAGTGCGTCATGTTTGCTTAAAGTATTCTAATTAGAAGGTACCGCGAACATAAGACCTGAGGCGCAATACTTTTCAGCCTGATTTCTGTGAAGTACCTCAATACCGCAGCTGCCATGCTGGGCAGCAGCCGTAGCAATCTACCTTTCCCCTTCGGGAGACAGCAAGCAGTCTTGCCGCTTGTCGCCCATGAAACTCCATCGTTTTTGCCTCACGACTGTTGCACTGGTACTTTTAAGCCCAACCTTTGCCTCGATCTCAACTCTTTTGCGCATTCCGCTGGAAAATTACGACCAGTCACAGTTTTCTGGCTATGTTGGGGTCGGATCGCCGCCCCAGCGCTTTCAAGTCATCTTTGACACTGGATCAAGCGACATTTGGCTACCGGACATCAATTGCACGACCTGTGCTGGCTCCCAGCGCTATCACGCCGCCGCCTCGCGCTCACACGAGGCACAACAGGAGGTTTTTAACCTGGAATATGGTAGTGGCAACGCATCGGGTCGCGTCGTGCGTGAGCAGATCGTGCTCTTTGGCGGCAACGAGACTCTGACGCTATCAAGCGTACGACTGGGTAGCACTAGTAAGACCACAAAGCGATTGACGCACTTTCAAGCGGACGGCATCGTGGGACTCGGACTTGGAGCGCTCGCGATCGTCACAAAGCCGAATTTACTTGAGATTAACGCACAATTGCGACGCTTTTCGCTCTACATTAATCCACTCCCTGATGCACGACCGTCGGCGCAACTAATTTTTGGTGGGGTGGATAATTTGCTGCCTCTTGCGCACGTTGCAGATGCGAACGGAGTGTACGTCAATTGGTATCATTTCCCACTTGTAATGTATCCATCCAATCGGTTCGGTTTTTGGGCTTTTCAACTCCATCACCTTGTAATCGGAGATATGAATCTTTTGCAAGAGCCGAAATTTAAGCAAGTACAAAGCAATCAAGACGGAGTGGTAGTGGTCAAGACAGCTGTGGCAATTGTGGACTCGGGTACTTCACTGTTGCTGCTTCCGCGACGAGCATTTGATGCCACCATTGCACAAATGCAGCAACACCTTCGCGAGCGATACAATCGGGAGCTGCGTAGTTACCCACAAGTAGCTAGTGGCTATGCTTGTGTTGATTGTTCGGCAGAGATGTTTCCTTCTTTCCAATTCACTTTTGAGCTTGATCAACGAACCGACGATTGGAAGTCAAAGACACAGACGCTGGTGCTGCAGGGCACGGACTATGTGCGATGCGTTGACCGTACCTGTGCGCCACAGCTCGACGTACACGCTCTATATTCGACAACAAAAGACCCAACGACTTTGGCGGAAAGAATGAATGGTCAGCACGAGAAGGAGCACGAGGGTGTTGTGGTACTCGGCGTGACGTTCATGCGTGCGTACTACGTTCAGTTTGACTCCGAGCGTAAGACTGTGGGGTTCGCCTGCGTTGCCTCGGCACCTTCAAACGCAGACAAGGGTACAAATGTTTGTCTAGGAGGCTGGACGCCCAAGCTGCAATTTTACTCTGCACGTTCCTTGGACACCAAGGCTATAAGACGGCAAACTTTTTGGGTCTTCTGGCTGCAACTGTATACGGCTTTTGGCGTCGTGTTATCTGCAATGACCTTTGTGCTGCTGTGGTTTTTTCTTGTGGAGCCATCGGGCCATCTCGAAAAGTTCCGTAGCTGGTTTGGTCGATCACAGCCAGTGTAAGCCTGTCAACATATGTACCAAGCGCTTCAGATTAGTGATTTTAACCCAGAAGACGAAAGTCTAGACGAACCTGATTTGGAACCTGAGTCACTCCGCGCTGCAGCGTTGGAAATCCTATCAGGATAGAAGAGCGTGTGACGCGTTTTACAGCGTGAACACAGATGCTTTGCTTAGAAAATGCTGACATTTCGTTGGTCGTGAACGATTTAGGCAGCGATCTTGCTGTGTCCGCTACCGGAAGCTTCAAGCATCGCGTTTTGCTAAACACCATGAGTACGTTCAGTGGACTGCGCCGATGCGCTCGCATATTTTTGACGAATGTGATATTGAGAAAGAGTTAATGCATCGAGGTGACAGCGAGCGACGTGTGCGTCAATACTTTCTACAGCGAAAGAATCAAAGAGCTGTGTTTGTTGCAAATTGCGATGTATTGCAAGGGTACAACGATAAGGTGCATGCGATAACTTCCATAACGACAACAGATTTTGGAGGCATCTGCACGTGAATTTTTTGCCTGGCTTGGTATCTGTATCGATTATAGTAGCAATAACGAGCTGAGGAGATGCGCATGATGTTTTGAAGCGTTACATCCTACTTTTAAGTTGCTGTTGCAGCCATTGGTTAAGCTTTTCTTGGCCGAGATGTTTTTCAAGTGCTGCAGACATCATATTGTTGTTCGTAGATGTTACTGCGCGAAACACAATAAACAAATATTGAAGAAGTGTGTCTCTTTTTAGAGTGTTACCATCGATAAGTGCAGCCAGATATGTTGAAGCCGTTCGTAGCTATCAGCAAAAAACTTGGTGATTTTAAGTATTGTCAGAATTCTTTGAGATATTATGAACTTAACGTACTAAAAATAATATGATACTTCCCCGTACCTGTCAAATAGTATTATTAGAGTGGTAACTTTTATTAAGCTCTCGACAAATGAAGTGCTTCAAGGAATGATGCAGTCTCTGATTCTACAATTAGCATTTGTATTCAGATGCGGTGGGCCGTCAGTGGCGTCACGTGTATTCGATATTAGCCGTCCAAAGAACGTGCAATCGAAAAAAATCATGACTGTGCACTCTCCAAATCGATCAAGTTAATAGTATTATCTGCTCGAAGCTACAAGGTTTGATGACACCGAATAATCTGCTAGAGAACCGACATCTGTGTAATGTATTGATAACAAGAACATTAGATGCCATAATTTTCTTACGCGCACAAAGAATAAAGCGGCGAAGCGATCCCAGCAATTCTTGAGTATCTTTAAGACTGCCGTGTCCACGTGCTTTGCATTGATGGTGAAAGAAGTATCGGGTTGTCGACCTTTTCTGCGTAAATGTTGATCTTTCATGGCAGATGAGCGAGCGTGTGCCCCGGACAGTATTTAACATGGCTCGCTTAATACTATTTGCAAGCAAGCTTTTGCTGTCGTTCTGGGAGGAAGCGGTCAAATACTCAACCTACATTATGAATCGTTGTGACAGAACTTACGAACTTGCAGGAAACATTAGCAATTAAGGGACTTGCGGGTCACGCATTTGATGTCAGCGATATCGCGTTGTTCAGCTCGCTTTGCACTGTATATAGCAGCATAAAAAAACTTATTTGCGCACCAAGCGCACGTTGGTTCGAGCGTGGGTCGCAGGGACAAGACCGGATAAAATCGTGAGATTTTGCGAAAGGATACGACTGAAATTGTGCGTAAGCATGCTAGAAACATCAAGGCAAGAAAGGTGAGCAGCTGCGTGGCTACAAAGAAAATAGAATGCCAAAACGAATCGTCGTCTACAATGTGAATGCGAGGCCTGTCAGGCCTGGTACTAAAAGTAGGTAGATGTGTGTCAAGGTTACAGAAGTTGGTGGTGACTTGATATGTGGTTGGCAAATTGCAGAATAAGGTTGATGGGGAGTTATCGTTCCTAGGACTGTGGAGGCGCTCCCTCTGGGAGCCACTTGAGGGAGCTTTGCTGCTTCTACATGCATGTCCTACTAGATAATTGTTGGTGTTCTACATTTTTTCCTTTCTATTGTTCTCTTGTTTTCAAATGCACTATACACTTTCCCAAATGCATGACCCACATCTTAGAACGTGGGCCACCCTGGCCCGCTTCCACGCGAGCCACCCATGCTTGCGTCATGAGTGTCTGGTATCGCGAGACCAGGCCAGACTTATGACCCTGCCGACCATCGGTATTGACGTCACCTGAAGGTGGCACTCCAATTGGCTGGCGAGCGACAAGGCCAGGCAGAAAGTCCTTCGCGTAGGGCATCAAAGCATGTGGCAAAAGGTATGGGTCAACATGAGGCAGACTAAGAGATCGTTATGCAAATCGATAGGCGGATCCGAAAACTTACACCAAAATTACGCACAGCCTCAGGACCAAAGAATGAGACAAGACAATAATTGACTCTTTTGGCACTTGATGACAACGACACATAAAGTGTAATTCAGCGACCGGCCAAAGCAAACCTGCTGCACAATATATGAAATGTTCAAGGCCAAAGATGATAGAAATGATGCAGTGGGGCGTCTCAAGACATGGCAAATTGCGTACGAGAATGAGAAAGTGCTCGGCGCACATCATGCGCTAAGCTTGCAACTCTAATGGACATGATGTAAATATACGCAATGCTTGGCCTTGCAGCGAAGCGAGGGTTGCCATTAAAGCATGGTGCTATCTTAAACACCTGCGTTCAGGTCCTTAAGGAGGAACATCGCACGTGTAAAATGTGCCCAGTGGTGTGGAGACCTAGGTTGAACAGCTTACGACACTTAATTTGACAAATGCAAGTGATGTTGCATTTGGGTAAGAAGGCTCTTTATGGTCAAAAGCAGTTAGGACGCTTGTAAAGTCAGTTTTTACATACACGACTCCAGGCTTTAAAAAAAGCAATTTTATCAGCGACATGTGCCTTACTTTTAAAGCAATGAAGTTGACTTAACAATAGTTAAAATCTAAGTAGACGATTACCTTGTCACAGCAACAAGTGATGCAGTGGTCAAGCGACTCTGTATTGCAATGTCATCGTCTTAGTCAAGAACCTCAGACTAGTGTCAACATTTCTCGGCATTAAAGTGACGGCACTTAACGCGCACACCTATGCTTTCAATCAGAAGCAGGCCATCATTAAGCTGTTGCGTGAGCCCGTCATGGCATTGATAAGCCCAGCATGATACCTATTGAAGCGACGAAGCCATACCCGAAACTTTGCTGCCGCAAAAAACGCCGGATTTAGCACACAAAAGCTCGTTTATTTCAGTCACTCCTGGGTAGTCTGCTTCAGGTCGCACGATGCACGCGTTCAGACATTTCATTTGGGGTTTACAAAGCAGCACGACAGACACATGTGCCATACGTACGATACTGGAAGCCCACAAAAAAATGTACGCTATCTTAGCGGGTGGCAAAGTGTTGCGATTTATACAGCGCGGTGGGACCGATCGCAACGTTTTAGTAATGCTAAAATCTTACAGCAATGCCGACTTTGCTGACGAAAAAATGTTAGTGTTTGGGTTGTCGAGGTGCAAAGTTGAACACACGTAACTCCGAAGCCAAAAACAGGGTAGATATATTCTAATGGCCATGAACAGCGAATTTTTGTGGCATCTAGGACGGCACGCGGACTACTCAGTCCCATGGAGATGTATGTGGACAGTTATATGACGAGTCGTGACATTGCGGAGATAGGGTTGGAGCTCATGCTTGCAAATTTGCTAGCGAAGAGTTAATTGCAAGCACCAGTGGGACTGTGTAGGTGTGAGGGCCAAAAACCGGTCGCTGTTAAGAGTTGACTTGAATGATGTAGATGCGCGGGCAAATCTCGTAGCCACACAACGACTCGACTTGACGCCCGCGATGGCACGGCATGATGACACCCGTAGTGAAGATAGCATAGGGTGACCTTAGATGCACTTAAATTAAATTTTGTTTTCTTACCGCGTACATCTTCAGCTTTACCAAAAGTACCACATGAAACCTGTCTTCCTTCTTGTCAGTGTTTTGTACTGTCTTTTCTACGTATCAGTAGCCTAAAATGTTAAGCAGAATGGTCTTCTAACGAAACTACAGCAGGCATTATGTCAAAGGCTACCAATATTTTACGCGAGAGATGCCTTACCTATGAGTAGACAGCAAACAAATCGTCAAAAGCTAGAACGAAATGACTCGTGGGATGCCATGCTAAATCTACTTACACTGAAAGGTCTGAGTAAAAAGACTCTCCTAGCAACCTGCGCACATTAGTACAGCAGTATCGCGATTTGGTTTTGTTTCCAAAAGCTTGAGCTCTCAGGTCAGACATCTTTTCGCTATAGATTTCTATCAATTGATATTTTTTTGCTACAAATTGCATAAATCAGCACCAGGTGTTGTGTGACTCCGTCACAAATTTTACAGTTGAAAAGTTTTGAGTTTGCTTGCATGTATCGTTATATTAAGAGTAGCGAATGATGTGAGATAGACGATAGGTTGAGTAAAACTTATCCTTAACCTCGATTCTACCTAGCGATGAAGGTGTGAAGGAGAGAAAGCATTTTCTGCGAGTATGGCATTTGACGTTGACTTTGCTTTCTTAAAGAGAGAAAGAAAAAAGCAGTGACAAACATCTCGTTGAGCTTGCTGTATTCAATCTCATAGCCTTCACGAACCGAGCGGTGAAGCAGACATTAGTTAGGTATCACCAGCAGTGAACGAAATCAAAACGAAAAAATGTTCTAAGGGTTCGACTTCGACGATTATCGTGCAACTACCTGAGTGCGTAAAAGTCGCGCTTATTTATTTCATTCTTCCTGAAGCTTCCAAAAAGTCAACAAAGCAGTGTTTATGCTCAAGGAAACGGGCGAGGATCACGCTGGTGATGGATGAAGTGCGATCCCAGTTCGCGTCCAGTGATAATTTGCAATTTCAATACGAAGAAATGACACACTATGGAAATTGTAGGTTGAATATAGAGATGGCACCTGCTCGCAATTTTGAACTGGACTTAGCGATTTTGAAATTTTCCATCTCAGATCATTTATTGCTTCATCGGACGGAAGCCCAGATAATTTAAAATTACGCTACGATTTTGTGCTGGCATTGTTTTGATCCAGGATTTACGGACCGTACAAGAGCAACATTGTGCTTCCCTCTACACCGTGCGTCAACAATTCTTCTAAAAGGCTTACCGTGCATTTGTATCCAACGCACACTTGATAATTTGGTACCGCTTTTGTGGTGGAGAGAACATCGTGTTGGTATATATTTCAGTGAAAAACAATTAATGTTGCTTGACAGGAAAAAGTCGTCGAGGATCGTTTGGACGATGTAAAGGATGTCTTTGAACATCATTATGAGAAGCTGGCTAGCGCAAGATTAGATCTGTTGCTCCTCAAATTGAAACTTAGTGGTTGAGTAAAGCGAATTAGTGAATTCGCCGTATCAAAACGACAATTAATTGTCATAAAAAGCCGGTTTTAAACGAATGCTGAATCGATTTACATTATAATTCTTAATCTTCTAAACATAACTCCTTTCTACTACATATTATTTTACACTCAAAATTGAAGTGTCAATATAAATGTTGGGAAGGTGCCCTTCAATAAGTTCGGTGTTAATCTTACGCCTTCAATCTCAAATTCGATGTCTAATTTTCTTGTCGTAGCTTTTTTGATACGACAAGCGAGCGTCGTATGTGGGCTGGTAGTAGATATTCTGTGCTGCCTTAATGTGCTCTTTGGTAGCGAATTATTGTTCAGGTGAGCACGCCATCTTAGTATATTATTGCATCTATTATTATTCATTTTTATTTATCAAAAATAAAAAAACATTAAATTCTCCGAAAGGTGAAGAAGCCCCGATATTTTAGAACACCGTAACTAGACGCCTTTCAAGTTCACCGACAAACATCCCTGAGCTGACTGCAAACTGCAGCCGTTCCGGGCTAAAGCAGCACACCATAGTTTGAGACGTGTCAGGGTCTGACGCATCGTGAAGAATAAATTTTTCGCAGACTTTGGAGTCAGGTCCTACTATCACAAATGCGCGCTTTATATCCTTCAGCGATTGGTTTCCATCCATCTCTTCGTTTAGCCGGCGCAGTCTTTCTTTCTCAAACTTTTTCTCGCTTCGAATAGTCAGCCAAACGCAAGCCACGATTGTCTAGGAATATTCACTTCCACTTCGGAACGCTTAACACGTAGTAACTGCGTCGACGGAAGAGAAGAACGAGTAGTTGTGGTACCAGTAAGTGTCTTTTTGAAGTGTGGACAAGTATGGACAGCACGGTGCCTCAACTTCGCCGCTGCAAACGCGGATAAGCACCCAAATTTCGATATTCTCATATTTTGACCCTTAACGCATCTTTAGCACAATGGATGTATGGTTTGCGAATGCCCCAGGAGCTGCGTTGTGAAGCAATACTTCGTATGCGACGCCATAGAAGCGACACCAACAGATTTTGCATACTTGTAAACCTCTAGCTGATTGTCAATGTCAACAATCCGCCCCAATCTCCTTAACGCATATCCCGATTCTACGGGGAGCTTTGACCAAGTACGGTCATAGAAGTGCTCTCTTTTTTGGCAGTGCAGTGATGTAGTGACGCCGCAGTCGATCCACCTGGCGCTTGCTTTGTTCCTCACCATAGTTGTATACCAAATCAAACGCTTGAGCAATTCCCACGGAACATCAATAGTTTACTTAGCGCAACTTACGCAGTCCCCCTTCTTTACAAATTCGCGCATACTCCCACCACTGCTCGTTAAAAGTTTTGACAATGGCGTGTTTTGTCGCTTGATCTTGCTTAGGCCAGTTTCAATATTCAGTCCGCTAACTCCGCGTACTGCACACCACGTTGGCAATACCACAACTCGTGAGTCGTCGTCTTGTTTTGCATCAAACTGACACGATGTTGCAAGAAACTTGAATGGCCCGATTACAGTATTCAAATTCTGCACTTGATCTTGCGTAAAATTAGCAACTAAAACGAACGGTGTAACACAGTCGCGGAGGAAGCTGACTGAAGTCGGCCGTCGGACAAAGGCTGAGGTGAAGTCGTAGAAGAAGAGGAGTGTTTGTTGCATAGCGAATTTAGAAGAGATCTTAAATGAAGAGCTTTTACGAGAATTCTCTTGCTACAGCCTAACTGGTGGCTCTCAGCCACTTACTGGTGCCATCCTAAAAGCTATCATTCTTCTTTATTCCATCTAGCTTCTTACACATTCTAAATTTCATTAATTCAATATGGTTTCTTGGTTCTCAATGATTATGCGACATCTGGAATTGTCTTCGACTTGGACACTGTACAATCGCCTATACCCATGGATACTACTAAAGCATACGTATTCTGAAAATATTTGCATTATTTTGCGTAAACACCGTTACCGGCAAAAGTGCCGGTGACGACGGTTACGTCACATGACCTCCCTACAAAAGACGCCTACTTTAAAAGATAGGGCTCATCTTTTTAGTTTCCCAGTAAAGGTCGATGAGTCCAGAAATCTGCTTTAGATTCTCCACGGGCTTCCAAGTGGCTTCCTTCTTGAATTTACCAAGCCACCAATCTTTATACTGCAACTTTTCTTTGTGCTTATGATGTCCAATTACGGCTTTTACGAGGTGTCCCTCAGAGCCATCGACCAACATGACCTTATAACTTTTGCCGAAGTTTGGGGTCCTTGTGATAGGCTTCAACATTGAGGTATGAAACACTGGGTGCAGCTTCGGCCCTTCGACAATCTTGATGCATAGGAATCTTGGGTCAATATATCTTGACGCGAGTTTCTTTGATTGTGTAAACCCTTGTGACGAACATCCGAATTCTTGCCCCATATCGCCAACTTGGATGTTCTGGACAGGTCTTTCCTTGTCATATTAGTACTTCATGCGCCCTTGCGATTCGCGCATCCGATCCTGCGCAACCTTGAGTAACGTTTCTTGATGAAGTAGAAACTCTTGTGCTGATTTTTCCAACCTATAAATTCTGGATCTGATGCCACATCATCAGACGTATAAACAACATGTCCTAGATTCGCTTCGAACGATGATATTCCAATTGTAGGGTTTACGCGTCGATTATAGGCTATTCCAGCCAAACGTAAACGGTGATCTTAATCATTCTGTACTGGGTTGACGACACCTCGGAGGTAGTCTCCAATAAAGCGATTAGTTCTTTCTGTTTGTCCATCCGTTTGCGGCCCAAAAGCCGAAGTCAAATTGTGTTGCATTCCCACATCAGACACGATTGCTTGCCATAATTTGGATTTAAATTTGGTGTCTCGATTAAACGCAATGGTCTCTGGAACGCCATGGTCCTTCATATATTTCTTCAAGAAGACTTTTGCGATTTCTGCCGTATCGTCCGTGGTCTTCGTAGCAATGAACATGGTTTTTTTTCAAGCAATCAGCCTCCGCGATGACGGCATTAAAACCCCTTTTGATTTCCGGCCAAGACGCGATGAAGTCCATAGAAATGTCGACCCATCTGCTTCTGGAATATCTAAGGACTGAAGTAATCCTGGCGGTTTGATCTGCCTAGCATTGTTGCGCTGACACATTTCGCATGTGTTGACATAGCGCTGGACGTATTTCGTCAATTTTGGCTAGTAGTACTTTTGACGCACGGCCAGACACATCTTGTAAAATATCGGGTCGCCTGTCGATACAGAATTATGACTTTTACAAATGACGCGAATTTTTAGATCCTCGTCGTCTGGAATATAAAATCGTGGCGTCTCACCTTCGCCAGTTTGATTATAAGGAACATCCTGCAATGAGTAATTTGGCATATCATCTCCATTTTCATCTTCTTGATGAGGTACTGTAGCTCTCTATTCCACGCATACACCGCCTTTGCAGTTTGAGCAACTGTGACCTTATTCGTTCTGACTGCAGCCACGATCTCGCGGCTCTTAGACGCTTCAAGAAGCTCTTGCAAGTTAACTTGGCAAGTTTTACTTTCGATTTCAAAATTGCGTGACAGTGCATCAGCCACGGTGTTAGTTTATCCAGAAAACCACTTGAACAATGACTGACATTCAGCAAGCTCATTAGAGGATATTTTCAGCGCATGCATAATTGTAAGAAGCTCTTGCTCACAAATAGGATAGGTCGACTCGGCTGGCTTCATCTTTCTACCAGTAAAAGTGATTGGATGCTCTTACTCTTTTTCTTTTGAATAAAGACTTCCCCTATTGCAAAATCAGAGTTGTCCTTTTGTATACCAAATGGTTTCGAAAAGTTCGAAAGACTTAAGGGTCAAGCGATGCTTAAGCTCTGTGAAGCATCGTAGCCGATTGTCCAAGAGCTCAATTGCTTCTCGAGGAGGTTTTTATCAACGCTGTCGTGGAGTGGTCCTGCAAATTGCGCAAAATTCTTGCAAAACCTTAAGACAAAGACTTAAGTGCCTAAAAAACACTTTATTTGCTTCTTTGTGTTGGGAACAAGCCATTCTGCGATGATCTTAATCTTGTCGGGGTCTATTCGGACGTCTTTCTGTGCGACAAAGTCTTTTAGGCATGGGGTCTCATCCACACAGAACTACCACTTTGACAACTTCATGTAAAGTTACACCGTTTGAGGACACGGTCTGAAGCCGTTACGTGGTCTGCGACATCTTCACTCTATGCGAACGCGTGGGAGTCGTCAAAGAAGACTCTCATCATATCCCTTTAATCGCAAAAGACTTTCTACAAAAGCCGGTTAAACGTACCCGCACCTACGCTCAGTCTCATGGGTAATCAAATAGTCCATGTGAAGTCGAAAAAGCTATAAATGAGATATCCGATTCACGCGATTTGACCTGATAGTAACCTCAAATTGGATTCATGCACATAAGCCAATGACTTTCGGACATGGCGTCAAAGGCGTCTTCCTTACGCGGCATTGGTATTGCCGGCAAGATTGTCGCTGGATTTAACTGACGATAATCGTGCACAATTCGCCAACCAACAGGCTTCTTGACAAAAAGCGTTCGTGCCGAAAAGGCAGACGTACTTGGTCGAATAATTTCTGCTTGAACCATCTCTTTGGTCCATTCTTGGATCGTCTTGTGCTCTTAGGACTCTGGCGCCATTGGTTGACGGAAAATGGTTTGATACTAGGCTTGAGTATAATTTTGTGCTTAATTCCTTCCTGTACTGTAGATGTCTCGCCTGGAATCTCCGTGCAGAAGACATGTGCTTGCATACATGCGTAGCGTTTCTAAGCCGGATTCTCCTTAAGCGATTCCCATCCTTGATTCTTGAAGCGCTTAGCTTTTTTAAAATCATGAGGGTTGACGACAAAGACAGGTTCAATGTCTTTGTCATGATGCAACATTCCCAAAATTGGCAAGAAGAAATTAGCTGCGTCAATCCTTGACAGCCACGATGGCCTTGCTGCCGATAGTAATCGAAGATCATGCGGCTCTAATTTATTCGAGTCTTTCGTCTTCCAGTAGTCCATCTGAACGGACGTTGATTATGCGGTTTTAGTCGAATTGCCGCTTGGTGCTTTGTGTTGATGCGAGGAGACGTGCTCCTTGCAGTCCTGGATTTCGCTCACGAAGCCACATCATGCCAATGATAACATCCTCATTTTCGGTAACAGGCATGACTTGGAACGTTCCCGATGTAATAGGAAACTAGGTGTCTGCAAGTTCATGTGCTCGTTTCGTCGGGAGCGGTGAACAACCTAATCGTAACCAAGGTCGACTTCATCATCTCACTTTTAAAAGTTTCGAGCTCAGATCGCTTCAACAAGTCTTCGGATACGCCGTTTAGACAACATCCATTGTCGATGAAGACGGTGACGGGTCTGTCTTGACCAACGTCTTTAAAGCTTCAACTTTGAGGATAGCATGTAAGGCACCTCTAATATAAGGCCTCGCTTTCTTACGTATAGGAGCGGTGCATTGCGGCAATATGTGGCCGACAACGCCACAATGTTACATGTCGCCGATTTAGTCCGATTGTCGTTCTTGTCCTTCATTTATTCAAAACGCTTTTATTTTCAAGGTCGTGAACTTGGTTGCATGATAGCCTGATTATGAACGATTCGGTCGATATACGATTTGGCCTTCCCGAGTAATGGGCAAACTCGAAACCAGAGGCAACTTCAATGGCCTCTTGGAGAGTACTGAGAGTTTCATCAGATTTGCACACAGGACCTAGAGGATGCGTACAAACTTGCGGGCGCTACTTAGGTAAAGGGACTCGCGGTAGTAAATCGGCTGATAATCTGCTTTTATAAATACGCACAGCTCGTATACCCTGGACAAAGGCGTAATTAGTGCAATCAGTGAGGAGGTAGCACCGCAATATAAGGTTGCCTTATCTAAGTGAGAGGAGCAAGTTCGACTATTACCCACGTAAACCTCAAGTCGGTTTGTAAAGGCTCACTAGGTAGATCTAGAAAAACAATTTCCTCGGATGTTTTTAGTACACGAATAGCTTGGCAGCCGAGGAACACTCAGCTTATGAGTGCGCCGGCACATAACAAAGTCGGCGACTTAAGATGAGCACTGATGCAGCTTGAGGCTTTCGCGAGGAGAGACTGATTTCACGGTAGGTCGCAGCACTCTGTGAAGGGGAACTGTCGACAGCGATCAGCGTTGCTCCGTAGGGTACTGGAGACAGCGGCAAGAGTTGTCTCTAGGTGCAAAGACTAGTAGGAACGGACACTTATAAAGAGTTTATAAAAAGGGTCGACAAATCAAGCGGTTACTTTGAGTGCGTCTGGCTAAAGATCAACTTGATTTCACATCGCATACCAATAATTCAGCCGCCGTGTACTTTACTTTCAAGATAATTCCAGAATTCTAGGAAATCATCAGTATTTAGAAAAGAGTGGCGCTACCCTGGCGCCATCTTGAGCGCCGTACGCCAGCATAGTGAAACAGATCAAATGGTGATTCTAAGTTCTGGCGACATTCTATAGAAGGAACACGTATGCAGCACGACGCTAAACACTAGTGAAAGCACCATGTCGGACAACAAAGATTCAAAAAATGAATGTTATTTTTCTATTGCATAGACAATCACAGTAACGAGCTTAAATATGCAGCTCCTGTCCACGAAAGTTCGGTACATCGGTCGAAAAAGTTCGTAGCTCCTGCAGTAGCGGCGTGTGCTCACCAGTCTTCATGTATCCCCATGACGGCGGCTGCTGGTGCTGTCTCTTGACATTCATCATGTAGATAACCAACGCTCCCGGTATAAGTTCTGGTATCGCGTAAAACAGCCACGGGTTTGAAACGTGCGGGTCAAAGACGTCGATAGCTGGCATGGAAAAGAAGAGCAGCAAACTGCGGTATAAAAACAGCAGTGACGATACGAGACCAATGAGCGTTAATCTCCTCGCAATTGTGGCAGCCAGAGCTGAAAACTCGATCTTTAGCAGGACAGCGCGTAGCTGCAACGAGCACCTGGCGAGCATGACGGCGAGCAGGAAGAAACACAAGGCCACAAAACCGTACTCAATCTCAAACAGCACCATCTCTTCTCGAGGAAACAACGTTTTCAGCACTAGCAGAGCGCATTCGACTAAGTAGATCCAGACGATTGCGACAAGAAACAGCTTCCTGGAACGACCAGACCGTTGCGCACCAGCTCCACGTGTGTACTCGGCAATGACCGACTGATTGGCCGCCACACGAGCCAAAGGTTTCTCGGCTCGTCGTGCTTGTGCACGCACATCTTCCCAGAAACGTAAGAGAAGTGTAAAGGCTGAAAAATAGAGCAACGTAGCCAATTTGCCAAAGCTCGTAACGCCCAACACGTAAATGTCAATGTCTGTTGGCAGTAGTGGTGTGACGAACACCATGTGCTCAAAATGGAAGTCGGGCGCCGAGCCCACCACCCACTGAAAGATGTGCATGTTACTAAGGACAAGCCAAGCAATGCGTGAAAAGTAGGCGAAGCTCAAAAACGTCGGAAACCAGCGCATACGCTTGACTGGTAACAAGTGCGTCGCGTGGCCGTGCTCGCCTAGGCGTCCGCGCTGTATACTAACGGACAACGTGTAGGCTAGAACGGCTGCATAGCAGTAGGCCGCACCGGCTGCGGCTGACTGCGAGTAGAAGCAGTGATGCGCGCCGAAGAGGCAGATCTTTTTGAGTAGCTCCATAAGTCGCGCGACGGCTAATAAACAACATTTTCGCAAGTATGTATTTTTTATCTTTGTATTATACCGCCCCACACTAGAGCCCAACACTAGCTTGCGTTTACAATTATTGCATGCATGCATACATACATACATACATACATACATACATACACACACATTCATATATATACGTATACATGGATGCAAGTGCGTGCTCACATATGTGCAAACCCATTTGTACAACTTGAGCAACCGGCCAAACGACTTTTCTTGATCAAGGTAGCCGCCAACAAGTGTATTAAAGCAGATGTACTATATTTAAATTACAATTATAGGGAGCTATTACACGTGGTCGGCTACCTCTAGTACAACGCTCCGAATTTCGTCGAGAGCCAATATAGCTCTGAACTCATCTGCGCCGACAAATCGTTGCCTAAGCCTTAAAATTTATCGCTAGCGAGAGATTTTAGCAAAGGTTATCTCGCGCGAACGCACCATCTTATATCTAGTATAAGCGAGGTCACTGCTGCAACATGAGCTAGCAAAACCATCCGCCAATGCTTTCCAATCTTCAAGCTTGCAAATTGCCTTACAGCTGTAAGCCACAAACCGAAGAACCACCTAATCATTCTTTGCAAAAGTAAGGAAATTGTCGCAGTGCCTAGTGTCGCAAATCTGTATAAAACACGACTGGCTTAGAGCCTAGTAGATTGGCTCTGATCTGATCAATAGTGGCTCTTTCTTATGAATTTATAGCTTTTTTAACAGCTCGAGCTGACGAAATTATAACGCATTCAAACATTTTTGCACGTCGGTGTCTGCTTGCATCAGTGCGCTGCCGGTGGCAAGTTCTGACGCGTCACTAACAACATGGAGTGTTTGCCCTGGATCCGGCAAGACCAGGATTATCGTGTAAAAAGAGATTTCCTTTTTGTATCCTTTTGTTAAAATCAAACATTGTGGGACCTTCTTTAGAAGACCAGACTGTGGTCAAGCAACTTCTGCGTATGCTAGCGTGTCATCACAAATAGTCTATCAAATTAATTGTTTACTGTTCTTGTGCATGTAATGGACTGCGCCAAGTCATTGCTTAGGTCCCTCTAGCATAGTGGATTCGGTCAATCTACTCATTTGCATTAGCGGAAATTGAATTTAAACGCATGCGCTCGATTTTTGCGCGCAAGAGGACGATGTTTTTCTACGTCCATATTCCTTTGTTCTTCACGACGACAAACAAACGTATTATTGAAGTATGCGTGTTGAGCATGTCCAACTTTTGCTAGAGAGAAGTCCCAAGCATGGCCAATAATATGCCAGTCTCTCACTTAAAGGGTTGAATGTATTCGTCTGCTACTGCCCACCATGTTGCTTTGCATCATATCTCCTTGAAAATTGGCATCTGTCCGTATCAAAGTGATGGTTATATCTAGCTTATTGTAAGTTAGTTGACTTTTTATGAACAAAATGTCGGCGTGGAGGTGAGGGGATTTTTCCTATAAGCTTTTCCTGCATTGTGCTTTGCACAACAGATAAATTGCCAATGATATCGCACTGTTTCTAATGCAGAGGCCACTACCGTGCTACTATTACCTGCACTTTAACCAACTCCAGTTCACGACGTATGCCCCAATCAGATGGTAATGCCGATTGCATGTCTCGTGAGACTTCATCCTAGTATATTTTTGCTTTGGATAACTTGGCTCCAATAGATCCTTTAGTATCCAAAATCTATCCGGCGAATAAGGGTCTTTTCAATGTATAATGATCAGAAGTTGATCTCTTTTTAAGGGCAAATAGCATCTACCTCGACTATGCGGTCGGCTTTATAAGCCTCTTCTAGCTCTTTCATGAACATCGCGTTCACTCCAAGCAAAGATTCCTTAGATGAAATAAGTTTTAGGCTGATCTTGCATTCGACCGTACCGATGTCTACTTTATAGATTTATATCATCGGAAGCCATCGTCATTTACCGAGATACCTTTCGTAGATCCTCCTCGTTCAAAACGAGATACTCTTCACTAAAAATGAGAGCCATGCGTTGCCGTCATCCCCTTTACGTGACTAAGTACTCGAAAGACTTTACGCGTTGTATTCGTGTTGATGCAATCGTGTTTTGTCGTACTGTTGTCTTGCGAAGAGTTCCGCACATCAGAGACTACAGCTCAGCAAACTATATGTCGGTATACGTTCATCGAAAGGGCTTTTTTTCTGATATTTTGACCTCTGGTCAGCAATTTCCCACCGACTTATAGTGAACGTTTTTTTCGACGAGTACGTGAATCATCAGAGCCTCGCCCTTGACGCCTTCCTGGAATTCGACCATGCTGTTTTCAGCATACGGCGAGCGCTAACTTTTTCGAATACAACTACGTAGATAACGCGCCATTCTAGGGTCACTGCTTGGTCTTTTGGCCAGACATGTCACCCATGACATGCAGCAAGTGCTGTATCTTACGAGCACCGCTCAGGAGCTTAAATGCCACTAAATATGCAAACTTTAAGCCTTAATTAATGTGCCTTGGCTTTCAGCTAACCATGTCACCCATGATAAGCGGCAAGTGCTGTGCTTTACACCGCTTAGTGGCTTACGTACCAGTGGTAAGACCTTGCCTGTACAGATTTTGCTTTATTCAGCCAAGTGATTACCAGTATGCAGCGAATGTTTTTCCTGCGAGTATCGCATGTAAGTGACGTGCCACACACTTTTAACTCAGACATCATACGTGCCCGCCTCTGCCACTCTAATGTCCAACACGTTGATCGACTTAGTCCTCACCTGCTCTTACCTTCTATCTGACGACAATTCTAACACGTTTAAGGGTTTGCTTCCGAGTAGTAGAGCTATTTAAACAACACTGTCGCTACTTTGACGTCATAGCGGGTAAAAAGTCGAGCGAGTTCTTACCAGAGCACCCGCGGCGCACTTCATCTTACACCACTCAAAGGCGGACGCGTCTGCGGACCACGGAGCGAAAGGAAATAGAAGGCACGCGCTCTTTGTCTTAGTGGTATGGAAGGCTCTCTTAAAGTCTTCCTCGTTTGGGCACCTTTGTGGCAGAACTATCAAAGGCTCGCCGTTCACGACCTGTAGGCGCAGCCCTTGTTGAGGTAGTCTCTGTTGCAGGCATAACCTTTGTTGTAAACGTAGCCTATGGCATCGTGACTGCCTTTGGCTGACAAGCACTTTTAAATCCCGAAGCAGCCTTCTTTAAGGTCATCGCTAAATGATACAGCCGACCTGTAGCCTACTTTGCTGCTGTTTGGCGCTTTGAAACCAGCAGCTTTTCGTGTCAAAATCGCGAGTGATGGAGAATACTCGCCTCAATTCTGTTTGATACAATCCAAGTCTCTAGGTTAGAGAAATTTACAGGCAAGCCAAGCTTTTGCCTTACAATTTGCACCAGCTTGCAATTTTTTATTAGGTCCCAGGCTAAAATGCAGAACTTTTACCTAATCCTTCATAGCTAATATATAACTAGTGACAGACGCATTGAGCTTGCCCAAGTCGATTTAATGCCGAGTTTGAGCGAGTATCTCATCTTTTTAGTGGCTCGCTGCATTCCGAATTATACCACGATAGGGTAGTGGCGAGCACTGTTTCGCGTAATCTTCGTCGTGATGACGTGGAAGTCTCTTGTTTAAACTATTCGACACACTCACGGCGCTTTGTTTACAGTGCTGGACTGCCTGCAGCCTTTGTCACCATCAGATCGATTCCCGTAAGGCTGACTAATTTTGTGTCGGTCACTGGTAAATACTGCCGAGTCTGTTTGCTCGTGTGCCATTCAAGGCTTTGAATCGTGTCCGATCTTGTTCTTTAAGTGCCTCGCCATCCGCCGTTTCAATGGCTGCTCATATTCCTGTCAGCATTGCTCAATAGCACATTATTGGTCTTTTCTTTGCATTCTTTGCCAATTGCGTCGCGCTCGCCGTATTCAATACGCTCTTTCGAGTCTTGTCGGTGCACAGCTGCTTCCCATTATCTTGAAATGGCTGTTTAATTCACCACTTCAATTCTCGCGCTCTCGCGATCGTGATTGTTGGCCACAGTCGTCGGTCACTATTGTGAGGTCGCATGATATTAATGCAATATGAAAAACAATATTATTTTCACCTTAAATGATATCGCGACAATATAAATATTGTGATTAATAAATTAATTTGCGCGCCTTCTCTGTGCGAGTTGCTTTGCGACCCTCTACTGCTTGCTTTAATACATCCACTAATCATTCCGAAACTCCACCATAATTACCTCAATACAGCATGTACCACGTAGCCATTATTCTGTTGCCGCAGGTCAACACTCGAGGCCCTCGAAGAGCAACAAAACTCTGTCGGCCATTTGACTCACGAGCTTTACAGTCGGATCGACCACTGCACGTCCCAGCGTGAGCTTCCAAATTCCGTCGGGAAGTCGCTTTAGCTCCTGTCTCGGCCACTCAGAGCGTACAGCTTTTATTAATTTTAGCCTTATGGCCGAGATGGTGGTGATTGTGGACTCGCAGTGTCCTACCCGTCGCCATCGTGTCTGGAAAACCACGGTTATTATATGTCGCGACCGTAAACAGCTTTGCGGTTTGTCTTTAATCGTATGGTCTGGACAAGTGTCAAGCGCACTTTTTATTTAGGCGGCACTGTGTCTGTGTTACCACCACCTTTGGACAAGCTAAATAAAAATCGAGACTCAAAGACTAAGTCGAGGCTTATGAATTTCCTCCTGCACTCCGGCAGACTCTACTTAGGAGCAGGCACGTTGGCCGCGGCATTGACATTTTGACAGGTCTCACAAGCCCTCACATGGTTGGCCACTCTATCGTGCATGTGGGGTCATCAAAATGTTTTGCAAACCGAGAAAAAAATTCTCTCAGTCTAAGCTAATTTGAGCATTAGGTGTATACCGCACTTAGGTTTTCCTTGTTCAGAACTACGACACTAAACTTATTGATCGGTGATGAGAACGCACACTCGGCAGTAAGTGCGTAATTGATAATAGTACTACTATACATCGAGATACTACCCCCTCGTATGGTCACGCCTGATTAATATCCCAAAGCTTTGCAGATCGCAAACCCAAATCATCCATTGACATAAACAAACTTAACGTGCTCTGTCATCCTCGAACGCATATTTACTATATAGACGGGCTGACCACAAATGAACTATCCTACACTGACTGATTCTTATAGTTATGTGATTGCAAATACTGTCGATCTCGACCCTGACATATTTGCTTGCAATGAGATACTACTAGTGGCTGTACAATGAAATGTTCGACAAATGCCATTAGGGCTTTCAATGCTACCCATTTATAGACTGGCCTGACTTAAAGTGCGTCGCAGGCTCACGTCTGATTTTAAATGCCTCCAAAGAATATTGTTGCCTTATTATTCGCTTAGACAAACGGGAGTATGTATCGCCGTTAACAAGGATACATTGTCCGCGTCGACCACAATAAGCTCGGAGCCTAGAACATGTATTACAATTTTCACCAGTGCACACTTCATGGAATTTGTTCTTTGGTATAGGTGACACAGTAGCGTTCGGCAGCTCTAACCTGCCTGGATTGGAGCAAGATGACTCGTTCATTTCGCTAAGCGGTACGACGCGCAACTGATAGTTGTGTTAGGCACGTCGCAAACGACACTGAATGGCTTTATCTCATTTAGCAAAGCCAGAACAGGTGTGTTTGCTTGGCTTTACTTAAGCGATCAAAATTATCCTGGCTTCGGCCGCTCTAGCACCACTCAATGACCTCTTTAATTGATTAGGCAGAGGTTTTGCGAGACCTTCAGCTTATACTTCAATGTGTTTGATGAAATCATTTGAAAAGCATAAGACATGTAAACCCTTTTTGAGTTAAGTAGATGAAGACTTGAAACTTGTATTGCTTTCAATAAGGAGATAAATTTTCGGCTGCACTCACGCTAGCTATGGCAGCCTTGCATCTCCTGGTTGAACACGTAGTCAACTTACACCTGAGGCGTTAAGACGGATCCTCTGTGAGGATAAAGTGGTATGCAAGGGCATTTAAAACGCGTTAGATAAACTGGCACTCTCGCTTGACCCGAGAGGGTGCAAATTCGGAACCCACCGCGATCAACGCGCCTTGTAGACGTTCAACACCTATGGAGCGCTCTGTTAAAAAAATCTTCAACGAAAGATGACGTAGTAGTTTGTGTCGAGGTCGCCGGTGCCTGAAATCGTAATCCCTGTCTTAATAATGCCGCTTACAGTGAGCTCGAACTTCCAAAAAAAGGAAAGATTTTTTTTACCCAAGTAAAAGAGCTTTAAATGGCCATTATGTTTGCCTTGTTGCAGACTGAGCAACGAAACTTGGCTGTGGCTATTTTAAAGCTTGATGGGCGGCGGAAATAACTAAAGCGTCAGCTGAAACTTTAGCTGACGCAACCCAGCTATGTGTACTGTGTGCATTTACGCTTTCGTCCAGTTAGCCAAATTTTCGAAAAAAATGTGGACTTTGTTCAGGTGTTGCTATGACGGATAATAGCTCTCTTTCAGAGAAGATTGCAGCCACCAAAGTTTATTTCGCTAGACGAAGATTTCTGTGTACCATTTTCTTTGAGGATGCCGCAGAGCTGTTGAAGCTTTCTTGAAGGAAAAGCGAGGAGGGCGAAGCTCAAAAATCCAGGGCTATCAGGAAATCCGGTCTGCATCGATCACAGCTATGCTAATAGAAAGGTAGTTACCTCCAAGTTGTGACCCAGCAATTAGGCACCCGGTCATGCTTCATTTGAAAGACATTCGCCCTTAGTGAAAGGGTTGCTTTTTGCACCAAGCGCGCAGAAGATCAGTGTACCGAGTTACGGCCAGCAAGTGCATTCTAAACCGCCTCGGCTAAGGGTATTTAAATAATTATTAGACGCTCGTAAGCGACAACATTCGCTGCATGTCGTGAGTGACATTGTAGGCTTCACGTTAAGCCACTGCGGGCGAGGTTCTACCATCGCGTATGGTGTGGTACGCTTACCGCTTAGAGGAAGAAACACCTACTACACGTCATGTGTGACATGGTTGACTTCAAGTAGAGACAGTATGGAAAAGACCCTATCACTGCGCGTGGGGTGGTACGTAAGCCACTAAGCGATGCTTGTGGGAAACAATATTAGCTACATGGCAGGGATAGCATGGCTTGCCGTAGGTAGTACGGGCTTCAATGGTTAACACTGCACATTGCACGCAGAAGGCGTGCACAAAGATCTAAGGTCATTTAGTGGACAGCCACTTGTATTTTTTGTTCAATAATGATCGACTTGAGTAGTAGAATGTAGTTTAAAGGCTGATTTGGAACAAACGCAATGCCCAACGCACGGTAAAAAAAACCGCGGTTTACATACCAAGCACCCACTGTTTCTGATTCCAGATTGCGACGACGCTCAAAGAGTCGTGCCATAACCGTATTAACGGCTCCTCCGTGCTCTGCAATTTGGAACAAGTGCACCATTCTGCAGGAAGCCTTTGGTGCCATTAGATGCTTCTGTTTCATAACGCAATTCACATGGAAGTGTCGCTAATCTTGGCAATAAACGAGCGTCACATGAGGTCGTGGTCCTACCGCGGCCTCAATCTTTGTGATGCATTGACTCTTGCAAAACCATATAATTGCGTTTGAAATTGCTTTTTGGCTTGGCTTTAATTTGGCAAAATTCAGCCCATTTACGTTCAGCGAAACTCCAGTAAAGGTCCGGGCTTCTCTAGAAATGAGGGTTCACCAGTCGAGAGGGCCTGTTTGCCATGTCTTGTGGCAGTGGAAGCTGAGCACAAGCGGTGGCGTTCGACTGTCATCAAGAAAAGTTTTCACTGCGGCAGTCCGTGCTAAGCAGAGACGATTCAGGTCACTCCATCATAAGGCGCTTTGGCGGCCCAAGAAGCGCTTGAATTTTGAATGGATCGACGTATACGCTCGGCGCGAAGACCATCAAAAACAAGTCGCTAGTGGCACTGTGTATAGCTGCGGCTTAGAGCTCCTTACTTGGAAACATGACATCCGGCCCGGACTTTTGATGTCCTTGAGAAGCGGATAGAGTTTTCCGGCCATGTGACTAATAAGCCTCACAATTAGATCAGAGGTGCAGCATGAGGTGTTCAGATTGCGCCAGAAAAACGCTTTCTAAATAGTAAGAGCAATTACTCAAAGTGCACACTCGAATGGACTGGCCTACTCAGCCTTATGGCCAGCACGGTGGTGGCAGCGAACAATATTAGCCGCTGTATGACGACCAGTAATCGCCTCACCACCAAGTTAAAGCGCGGGACAATGCTTCGAGAAGCCGCTCAGAACTCATGTGAGGTTCGAAGTTTTAAGAATAAAAAACTTTTCTTAAGTCTTCTCACAGTGTTGGGTGCACCGGCATGGCCTAAGGATGTCGGTAAAGTACGCCGACTCTTGATCCCAGGATCGTATATTACGGACTCAAAATAATCTATTCTGTCGCCTTGATAAGTCATTTCAAGTTATAAGGACCAGTTCCTTTAGTGATGCAGTGATATAGACTTGAGACAATGGCTTTAAAAAGTTCTCAAGAAAGACATGAAATAAGTTTAATTTATACAGACCAAGAGGCCTTTGATAAAGCCAAGAAAAGCATGTTACAAGTGCCGATCCTTGTCTTGCCAAACAGAATAACTGTAAAGTGCATATGTGGTACGTCAGATGATGGCACTGCATTAGTGGATTAGGCGCCAAAGAGCGATATTAGGCGGTCGTGCGCGAATCTCAGAAGCCATGGCTACTGATAAGAAGTATCTTATCTATGGCAACGAGCTATTTGCGATAAAGGATGCTCTGGTCCAGTTTTAAATCGTTTTATTGCATTCGTACTCGATACGGAAGCTGCATTTCATGATAAACAAACACTAAGTTGTGTTCTTGCGAGCTTTCATCTTTGCCATCTTATAAGGGCATAGGTCTTGTAGTAAAACGGTGCCTGACACGACAGGAGCCTTTACAAAGAAGTAGAATGACGCCATTGACGCATTATTTCCTAAGTAATTTTGTTCAAAGCACAAGGTGGGAATGATTTGGAGAGGTAAACATCGTAATTTCACGCCAACATTTTGTGTCAAAAGCCAAAAGGAAACGGCAAATTGTGCATGATTGTTGTAATTTAATGCAGCTTTCATTTCATTTCCAGAAAGTTGTGCTGCAAA
This sequence comes from Plasmopara muralis, assembly GCA_003676415.1. NCBI lineage: Eukaryota > Oomycota > Peronosporomycetes > Peronosporales > Peronosporaceae > Plasmopara > Plasmopara muralis. The sequence goes on along the minus strand of RCHQ01000222.1, from coordinate 55,168 downwards.
TCAAGATGACAAGGTGTACAAGTATAGTGGTCGATGGGTAAAATGACTTCCTAAGCAAAAAAGTGAGTCACCACTTATCGTAGTCCGCACTCCGAACGGTATGCTCTAGGCGCGATTGGCCACGCCCTAAGGTGTCCTGGACGTTTCTTTGCCGCTTGACATCGAGTAACACAAATGTAGGCTCAACATGGCATATACATAGAAGCTTTCGGATACTTTTTTGATTTTAGTCACTTAGAGCGGTCGACATTGCTCAAGTGCGAGCGGTGTTCGAGTGCATGCGCTCGAATAAGCTTTACGCGAATACCAATAGAGTTATCTTTGACGTAGAGAAAAATCTCTCTAAGCACGCTATTGAAATGCAGGCCTCTATAATATTTCGCTTAGATTGTTTCCGTTGTAGATAAGTCGGTTTAATCGAGCCTGGAATACTCAAGGATGTGATTTGGCCTGGCCTACTATTTGCACAAGATCGTGCAGAAGTGGCTGGGCCACTTTTCAACCCCTTTAAAACGACAAAAGGTAGGTTTAGATGGCCCTGTCCCAAGGAACGTTTGCTGAACCTGATGCAGGCATCAATTTCGACTCCAAACGATTGCTCAGAGTTGTCTGTGACAAAATTTGCCATCGAAACCGCACTACTGCAAGCAGATACGGGCAATGCTATCGGGTGGTCACGCTTAAGTTTAGGCAGCTACAGGGTGCCAAGGAGAACTAATGTGTCCACAACATAAAGCTACTCGCAATGCAGTATGCTCTCGTCAAGCTCAGGATTCACCTAAAAACCTTTGTGATACATACAACTTGTTGCTGAAATTGTCAGGTGGCTCTGCTTCTTTGTGAAGTCTAACTTTCAGGTAAAGCATATGCCAGAGCAGCAGAATGTTTTCTTCAATGCGTTTCCGCGAGCCCAAGCTAAAAATAAGTCACAGTTGTGATATCGGCTGTATCGAATCCAATTTATCGCGCATAAGCGCGAAATGAAATGTGCGTAGCTCTGCTAAGGCCCTAGGGAGATATGAATGAGTGACTTGAACGCTGTTAGCCGTCAGGCTACATCAGTTCTCGCTGAAGTTGAACCGCACCGCTCTACTATAGCATTGATCAAGGCGGTCTTCTATGTGCAGCGGATCCTAGTGTTCAGAAGTAAGAAAATGGTATTCTGTATGAATCTCACGATAAAGCGTTTGGTGGTCACTTCGATCGAGAAAAAACGTGAGAACCCGCTTCTAGTAGACTTAATAAATATATATGTGCGCACATGCAAAGTGTGCCAGCGAATTAAAGCCCCGTCAAACGTTGCTGCATTTTGGTGGCAAGCTTACCGTCTCCATTACACTGCTCGTAAATCAGTAGCTCGGCATATGTATTCAATCTGTTAAAGGATTGGCAGGAATGTTGGGGTCTTTGCTGACTCATTAAGCAAATTAGCTCATTAAGCGACTGATCCGGACACGGTCAATTGTGTAAAATCAGCAATGCTGCTTCGTGATGGTGCTCTTCGACAACATGGACCCAAAAATTCAGTTGCCTCGGACACCCATTATACAAGCCTTTTTATAGAGCTTTGCTAGATTGAACTAATTATGCTTAGAGCGGACCAATCGCAGACCGATGGTCAGAATGAGTGTGCAAATTGAATCGTCTAGGACGAAAGAAATAGTGTGTACACTGATGCATCAAGGTGCCGAAGCAGCATGCTCTCACTCGTTGCGCTTGGAATCAACAGTGTCGTTCTTGCCACAACAGCCTGCTCGTTGTTTTCGCAAACATTTCGTCAGCCCTCACGTTTTGTCAGCGTCACCAGTTTAATGATCTAGCCTTGATTAGGGAGAGATAGCCGAGAGGCTTGCTGAAATCAGCACCTACAATGTAGAAGAAAGCATATCATAAGTTTGGTTCTCACCCGATTGTAAGCCTTTGATGAAGAAGCAATTCCCTACTGCATTCACATCCCACTTCACCTATGAGCTTCGCGTTTTTTTGGAAGCTATCTTGGCTTGTGAGCTGACACTGCTGGGCGGGGCAGCTGATGGAAACCTAACAGACTTTATTTTAGTAAGAATTCGTGTCATAGTACTATAGCCAAATAATCGCAATGTGTCAGGGTGTTTGGAATAGGATCATTTGATAACGTCTATTTCTGTGCTAATAGACGCCTCTCTTTATAATAGGGGCCTACAATGGTCTTGACCTCTGCGCGGTCTGCTCGAAGGTCATGTTTTTTTTAAAGAAAAAATAGTTTCTTGTACTGAAGATACGATTATTTGCATTAGCGGAAAACGTCTTCGTGCGCATGCCCTTGAGCACTGCTTGCAAGTGAACAATGAGTCTTCTAATTCTTTGTTTGGGCTCTGTATTACAACCCGTCATTTTGTTTCGCAAAATTGGACCAATGTCTGTGTCAAAATAGTGGCCGCACTAAATTTTAATGAGCGCGTACGATGAGTATCATGACATTTGTTTTTTTTACACAGAATGAGTGGAATGAGGAAAGTTGCTTTCCTTAAACTTATCCGCTTAGTGCTTTGGATGGTAAAACTTACTAATGTCTTTACGCTGCTTCTTGGGTAAAGACCGATGCCGTGTCACGCACTATCTACCGAGTTTCATGATTTACACTTTATTTTGGATCCAACGCTGAAGGTGGGGATCGAGAGGCCACATCCTGCTGAAAAATAATACAGATCCGATGGCTTTTTGGCAAAATGCCATACCGGCACTTCGAGCTCTGCCACGGATATCTCGTTCAGCTTAGACAGAGTTTACGGTAAGAATTGGCTTCTGACTTATCGTGCATCGGTCTTATCGTGTATAGAGGTTTATAGGCGACTCGTATTGTCTTATGTATACAACTTTATCTCGTACCCTTCTTATCTGAGACAAAATGCCCTGCGCTGCTCGATGAGCACCATGCGTAGCCAAATCTTTCTTTTGTACAATCACCGGGCTTAAAGAAACGCTCTGTGCTACATACGCAACCACGATCGTGGAATAGCGTATCGACGTCAGAAGAACATTCGCCGAAAAGCTGTGCTTTCCAGAATACGTGTAGCGCCTCAGATGCCTTTATCTCAGGCTGGAAACGTCACGCCGGACATACAGCTAGTGCTATTCCAACGAGCGTTGCTTAATGATTAATGCGCTACTCCACGTGCGTTGACAGGGCTTTGTCTCTAATACCTAGGCTGTAAGCCAATCACGTCGTTCACGGCATACAGCGAATGCTAGTCTATTCAGTGCTTTTTGTACCACTTCACGCAAAGTCAGCCGTGATCACTGGCATGCAGTGAGCGCTATTTCCTACGACCATCGGCTAGCAGTATACGTACCATTACGTAAGCAAGAATAGGGTTCCGCCCATGCTGCCTTGGCTTAAAGCCAATGTTGTCACTTATGGCATCCAGTGAGCGTTGTACTTTACGATTACCGCTAGTCATTACGTGCCACTCCATGCGCAGTGATCAATTTTTGCGCATTGACACGGGCCATTACACTTAGCTGAGTATTTGTGCTGAAGCTGGCTTATCGCCAAAAGGATTATTTGAAGGATGATGGTTCCTGGCGCACGGCATCCTCACAATTGGTATTGACACCGGATTGTATGTTATGATATCTCGAAGGACACTGAAATTAAGTAAGTTATCGCCTGTTTGAGAGATAGATTAAATGCATTCAAAGAAGTATAGGTAGGATTAAAACATGTATTATGTAAGCTATTTGGAAATTGACTCTGTTGCACACTTTAATGCGTCAAGACCAGAAATTGTGACCAAAACATGTCATATTTTTTGCATGCCTTTACTATGCAAGGTGCTGTGTGACCTTGCCACACCCGGTATCTCTTATAGTTATTTTACGCCTCCAATGACCGTTTATAACCTCGCAAAGGCTCCACGACAGATAGCATCGCCTTGATCATCTATCGAATGAGCAATACGCATTGCTGGAAAGATTTGCTTGCATGTATAAGTCTAGAAAGGGGGGCTTTTTCCTGCTGCCAAGCAGTTGCAATGCATTGTGACATTTAAGCTCTAAAATCAAAGTCTACGACCCAAAGCTCAAGCAGCATAGCACCGGCCATAGTGCACACTGTAGGTTCACAACCGGTGAGACATAAGTTTCTACTTTTTACGGCAAAGAAAGCCAAAATTTTCTCTGCCAGACCTTGAAGATAGAGATGGACACTAAGGCAAACTTAAACGACCGATCTGGTGCGCGTGGCGTTTGTAGTATCTTAACTGGAATGTTGGGCTAAGCAATAGGCGCTCACCGTTGAAACCGCTTCTCCAAAATATCCTTTATCCCGGGAACACATTGGGGGAATGTTAAGGGCAAATTTGTTTCGGCAAGCTTTAAGCTTCACCAGCCTTCACGCTTTTTGTCCTTAAAGCAAGGAAGGCTTGCGGTTTATGTAGAACTTTTTGACGTATGAGAGCTGACGGCTTACATAACCGAGGCCCCTCTGCAAACATGTCAAGGTGATTTGATGACGACCCCGCACTTAATGCTTTAAGTGCAGAGAACAAGTATGGAAAAGGCGACCGTTAAATTCTGAGTGCAATTTCTGGAATATGAGCCCTTCGTAGTCTTTCGAGCCATGTGCCCGGTGGCGCTATAATTGTCCTAAGGAATGGTGGCTGCCATTTTTTCCAAAAATAATCTTGTTTAGAACCTTTTACACTCGATGTGCTTGTCGACGCGCTATCAGGCAGGCTAAATTATAAGCTAGCTTGAATGGACATATTAAATTGACGAGTGGTTCGTCAGGCATATCGAACGGATATTGATCTAGACTTTAGTGCGATTCTTCACCGCAGACCAATTTTAGAAGCAAAGTATTCGACCCTCGACAGTAATCGCAATTGCATTGCAATGAGCATTCATTTATAATGAATCCAGCAAATCCTGCCCGAATTAACATTTTGTGCGGCAAATATGTAAAGTCACGTATACTTCTATAGGCACACGAAGCTCCAGCTGCGGTCATTTACGTCGTGAGAGGACTTCCTTCTCATCCATACAGCATACTAACGGCCCATATGTACAATGTGAGGATCTGTGAAACCTACTTGAAGATCAAATTTGCGGCTCACACGTCTGCTCCTTTACGGAGCCTACCAGTATTTGTGGACGGTTGGAAGCTCATGACCCTCGACTTTTGCTTTGGCTTGCTAGAGGTAAATAGTAATACGGGCATAGTGAAAATCATGCGTCATCAAAGCACAATGACTCATTTGGCCAAAATCTTATTAGAATAATCGGGGAGTAAACGATAAGGCTACTTCGTGCTTGGCATATGCTGCCCCGGCTATGTCTTCAGTAAACCCTTTATCGACAGCTAGTTCGACGATAAGGGTCAGACGTGTCAAACGCACACTGCACATTATATTCACAAAGGGACGCTTACGCGTGAGATGACGGGTGCAAAACTCTACTAGAGCTCTTAAAGGCAATGAGACGTAAGTCTCGGACGATGAAAGTTGAAAGCAAGGCTGTATCTGTTTTCGACGGAAGGCATGCTATTAAGCTACAAAACTTATTAACTCCGGGTAATGATTCCTTATCATTAAGAATAAGAATGTCGTATCCTCTATGAGACTCGCAATACACCACCTGGCAATTTTTTGAGTAGAGAGAATATGTTCATTGGTAAGCACCCACCATTGTTGGACCGAGCTGTACAAGTGGGTCTGCACATATGTATGTACGTGTAAGTGCTGCAATGGGTGAAATCATGCAAAATGTGGCGGCCCTGATGGCAACTTGCCCGTGTCATTGCGCCGTTTGCAGATTATATATACGGATCTTATAATTGGCACTCCCGCATTTCAACAGGCAACGCTCGCACTGAGGTCATTACTGATCGATTAAGCAAATTGACTCAAGTAGCGGCTACACTGGACATAGTCGACTAATCTGAAAAACCTAGACTGGCTCCTCGATCGTGTCTTAAGACGACATGTACCTCCTGATCATCAGCCTCGGACCAACACTATCGCTTATAGGGCTCTATTAGGGAGTGTATATCTAAGGTACTTAGCATTAAACTGGACATGCCCACACAAACTATTCACAGACCGATAAATAGAAGAAAAAAACAAGTAAATCGCATCGTCGAAGACGCGTTACGCACATTGCGCGGATACTACAAGACGTCAAAGCATTTATTAAGCTTGCATTAAACAATGCCGTCGTGCCCTAACAGGCTACTCATCTTCTTACATGATTGGGCTTATTAGTACTTGCGCTCCGCTTACACTAGCTCTAGGTTTGAAGAAATAAAAAAATATAAGCGACTTGCTGTCATCAGCCCTCTCACAAGAAGATGGCAGGTCGTAGGAATTGAGCTTGGAGACTTGGTATCTATTGATACCACGAATCTATCTAAAATACCTTACCGCTGTCTTCCAGACTAATTTGCGCCCGTGTTTCATACGATCATAAGAGGTCATAGTTAAAAAATGCCAGGCGCATTTGATTGATGTTACTAATAAGATGCGAACACATCCACTATTTTACATGGGCTGACTTTAGCCAATTTATAAATAGAGTAGGTTGACGCGGGACCCTAGGTACAATATTTTCGACAGGCAACATTGGGATCAAGGTCATTGCTAAACGATTATAAAAAAAACATTTAGCGGCTACACTAAACATAGTCGACGATGCTGAAACAGCTACGCTGGCTATTGATCGTGTCTTTAAACGACATGTACCCCTAGTCATTTGTCTCGGACCAAAACTTTCGCGCAAAGGGCTCTTTTTGGAGGTGAATATCGAAGGGGCTTAGCACCAGACTGGACATGCCCGCTTAAACCATTCACAGACTAAAAATAATTATCAGGATACTCATCTTCTTACATGAATAGACTAGTTAACCCTTGCGCTCCACTAGCACTAGCTCTAGGTTTGCGGCTTGCTGATACCGGCCCTTCCACAAGGAGATAGCAGGTCATCGAGAGACAGGTGCGCGACGAAAGCACTGCAAGCTAAAATGTTCGAAGGACACATTTTGGTCAGAACGAAAGCAATTACAAGACAAAAAATAAGCTTGGAGACTTGCGATCTATTAGTTCCACGAATCTACCTAAAAACGCCTTACCGCTGTCTTCCAGACTGAAATTCGCTCATGCTTTATCAGGTCATAAATGCCAAGCGTATATGATTAAGATTACTGATAGCTTACCTTAGCCGATTTGTGAATAGAGCAGGTAAACGCGGGAGCGGACACAAACACAGTGCAAACCATCAGCTGAGTTAAAATTTCGTTCTGAGAACGAAGTGCACTACGCGTTTGAGGCTCAAAAGATGGTTGAATAAGACCTAGATTCGCGACACCCTGCGTATGTTGCGGCAAAGGTAGTTTAATTTGACGGTTTTAATGGTTTGCCAATTCTTGGGCCGCGCCCGTCGGATGTTTTAAGCCAGCGCTCTCAAAAACGAATTTCAAGTAGTGCACCGCTTGGTGCTAAAACGTCGCCCACCTCGCACTACCCTTGATAGAGATGGCAAATGCCACAATAAATCCAAATTATTTTCGCACGACGTTGGTGCTAGGGTCAAATTCGGTATCTTACGAAAATAAGCCGCGTATAGGATGCCAAGGCCCCATTATACTAACACAATATTTTCATTTTGCTCCTAATACTATTTAATAGAATAAATAGAATATTACCTAATTCAAAATCATTGAGTTTATCTGATTATTCCAAATTATAATACCTATCTAGTACAAATTAAAAAAACAGATTGAAAAAGCAGATACAATAATAATATTATTATTATAGGGACAATACTTTACACAAGATGCTCAATACTCAAACTTAATTTTTGCTAGTTAAAAATTCTTTAAAATTAGGGTGTATATTGATTAAAAAGATTTATTAAAAGAATAATCAGATATTAAATTTGAGTGCAGAACAGCGTAGAGATTTTATAATCAATATATAAACGCAGACAAAATAAGAAAAGTAAAAATAAAAAGTTTAAGAATACTTATAAATTTATATTGACCACTTAATATATTTTCCACCCTTAGCGATGTTGGAGTAAAATTACCACAAATAGTACAACGAAAGAACAAATTTTATTTCCGAACCGCGGTCAGATTAGACAGTAGCCATCCATCAGATCTCATACAATGTACACCCGAACATGGTTGTCTTTATTGGAATAGTTGTTTGTACAGGTACAGCTCCATCGTTCGGCTAATTGTAAATATCAATCACTTGTCACTTTTGTTCGGTTTTGATCCAGAAAAGTCGGTGACGAGTGTGAAGAGTGTGAAATTTCGATTTGAGCATTATGTTATTCTTCGTCATTTCGGCAAACGAGGCATCAATGAGCTCACGCTACAATCGTGGCAGTTTTTTAACCATTGTCTTGTGAAACCTTGAAAAATTGTTATTCTGGCGCTCAAAAGTTAGCAAACATCTCAGTATCTCTAAGCTCTTTGTGAGTAAGTAGCTTCAACGAATGCAGTTTTGCTTGGCAACCCTTACGGTCGTTTGGACTGAACAAAGGAAGTAACTGTCCTGTAGGTTGAAAATCTACTTTTTCACATCATTCCAGAAAAGCGAACCTGCTTTAGATTGCACTCTGTCTATAGGGCGATTCAAGTTGGCTTTTTGTCGTCGCTGTCTGCACTTAAAAGAGCTGGTGCGATAGCCTTAGACCATTTGTGGACAGTCATCGTGGCTTGCCAAAAATATTATATATGCACTAGATTTAATGCTTTAATTCAGGCAAGAAGTATATTCATTTCTGTATGGAAATCGGTATATATACCGATAGAGACCTTGTCGTGCACCAGGAGTCATCTCTAAGGCGTCGCGAGAGGCCAGCTCTTACCACAAAAGTCGGCTTTGTGCAACAGCCCGTCACATTGTGAAGATTAGCAGCTTGTTCATTGTTTAAATCTGAAATGCAATGAAGTAATATCTAGAGTTTGCAATTTTCTATTCGCTATCGACATTGGCATCAGCGGTGGTGCACAAAACAGGCTGAACAGTTATTCTAATAAGGCGGTTGACACGCTATATACGAATTATAGTCAAAATTCGAAAGTTTAATTAGAAAGTCAGCACGAAATAAAATAGAATATGAGGTGTATCGGTATATACTCTAGAATGCTATACCACGAATGTGCATTCCATGCAATATAGTTTATATGATTGCTTCAGCAATAGTGGTAATTATATGAAGGAGTGATTATCAATTATCGCATTTTTAAAATCGCATTAACGCTACCGGCATTGGTCATGGCACTTCGGCGCTAAACTGCTAAGTAAAATTGCCTTGCAGTGTATGAGTGTGAGAAAGCATAAATAATAGTGTCATTGCGATTGCTGGGTGAGAATCTTATTTTCCGTTCGGTGTGTGTTAGCTTGCATCTGAAATAGGGCTACCGTGTATGATGCCTGATGATGCCTCATTGTCAATTACTGACCGACCGTACTTAGCCGTGATCTAAACCGTACTTAACCGTATGTAAACTTCCAATTCAGTGTGATCTTACAGCGATCAGATAAACAACTGAGAGCAGCAAAACCTCAAGATCAGAGGGTTGGGGCTACGCACTTATTTATGATTTGTGTGCAAAAATTAAAGATTACTTTCAAAAGTTATAATACTGAAGCGAATTCGCTGACTAACCTTACTTAATGCTAATCATGACCGCGCCGAAGATTGAGAAGACTGTGCATGGCGGCCCCGAGTTGCAGTCATCTGCGGCCCAGGACGCGAACGGTCTAGATATTGGAAAATGGTCAAGCCCTATACTCCCTGACAAACCTGAAGGTTTAATGGCCTCGAACGTCAACCTTGAGGCTTGTTGTCCGTGCATCCCCTTGGCGCAAATTGAGATCCGTTTGGGGCTTAGATCCTACGCGAAAGCGGTGAGCTGGTATGCAACCGCCTATGGTCTTCTAACGCTCTCGCTCGGCAGTTTGTGGCTCTTTGCTGCCCTGTGGATCTGCTCAGAGGCTTACCGTGATGCTACTAGTGTACCTGTGCGTATCCTGTGGCTTGTGGGGTCACTGATCCTGGCGCTAATCTTGTCGCTATTGCTGCTCTATCGCATCTCAACGTTGCGCTCAACAGTGCGAGAACGTTTTGATATCCCCGGTTCTGTCCGTGAGGATCGCACGGCGGCTTGGCAGGAGACGGCACGAGCCATCCGTCAGATGCGACGACATCTAAAGATTCACCAGGCCAAGTGTGGGGCCGTCGCCACGTTGCCGGCATATGTAGTTTAACGTCGCTGCAACAATAAAAAGTAACTTGTCTACCCATTTTTGTACTGATCTATATGACGCAACGCCTCGAAACGACGCTTCTAACGGCTTTTGGTAGGCTCCAGCAGCGCCGGGAGACGAAGAAACAACTTCAAGAGATTGACAAACTTCTTGACGACAGATTGGATGCGTTGCCAGCAAAAGTCTCGACTGCAGCTGAGACTACTCGAGGCTATAGCTTTGGGTCGGGTCGGAGTTCAAGCAAGAACCGTCGTTACTGGCTAAGCAAAGGGTCTTCCACTCCTGGACCTGGGACGTATGTCGTGACCAAGGCTGACAATATCATTCGTGCAAATAAAGGAGGTGGCGGAGCACTTGGACCCCGTCGCGGTGGTTGCTGTCGTTTCCAGCCTTGCGAATGCAAAAAGGCACGAGAAGAAGTGGATAGACGAGTAGAAAAATTACACGGAAAGCGGCAAGAAAGTCAACAGCTTCGACGCTCTAGCCCATCGCAAGTAAGACCTTTCAAACCTGCTCATTGTGTCGATTTCCACACTCAAGAACGACAACAACGAGTGGCTGCAGTGCAAGCTGCGAAACAACACTGGAAACGAGTGGGCCAAAACACGACACCCAACTATCGCTGGACAGAACGCCGTGTGGCGACAGGAGGAGCGCGTTCAATGGGAAATAGTACCGATCGTGATGGTTCGGGAAGCTGCGCGATCAAAGCAAGACTGCGCAAGCTGCTGATTGCTGACCAAAAGAGAAGCAAGAGTCAAGTTCAGACGGTAGCAACAGACGCGTCCAAGAGATTAAAGCAGACTCGAGGTCTTGTTGATATGAATACACATTCTGGTCGGGATACGGTGCGCTGCAAACGTAAACACGAGCGAGATGTCACGGCATTCGACCAAAATTGAATATCCCGAAGTAGCGTGTTTTACATAAAGCTCACGACATCCGTAGCCCAAAATTGTTTTAATATTTTATGCTGTCCGGTTGCAAAGTGTCGTTTCTAAAGAAGAGTTCCGGTGCTTGAGGGTACATTTCGATGGTCGATCTCGAGGCGTGCAAATGTAGCCATATCTTGAAAAGACGTCATGTCTGTTTGTAAAGATCGCGTGTGCTGAGCAGATCCCTACAAAAGATTCCACGGCAGAGAATACAGATACAGCCATGCGGCTTGTGCTGATTGTCGCGTTGTCGGCGCTCTACGTCGCGTGCGCTGACGTGTCGGTGCCTTCAGCTCCGTTGAACGTGGCACTAGACGTTCTCGGTTGTGACGCCCTTGCCGTTGCTTGGGAACCGCCCACGACAGACGGTGACTCACCAGTGTCAGCGTATCTAGTGGAGTGGGATCCTAATCCGGGCGAGCGCGAAGTGCAGATCATACAGACGAGTGCTAACACGGGCGCGAATGAGGTGCAGACTGTGCAGACGTACGCTGGACGTGTCAACGAAATTCAGCGCGTTACGACAAGCGCCTCAGCCGTGGCTGAAGTGCAAACGATTGTGACGAGCGCAGCACCAGCAGAGACACTGGGTGGTGTATTTACCATTCAGTTGGACACAACAAAGACGGGAGGAAGCGTACAGCGCTCAGGAGTCATTGGATTCAATGCCCCTGCGTCTGGGGATCGATCAGGGGTGCGGGAAATTTTAGCTGCAATGTCAAATATTGGATCGACAGGTGTTCAAAGTGTACAAAAGTCGAGTGCAGATGCCCAAGGAGGCATTACGTGGACTATCACATTCAGTACGGCAATGGGTGACGTACCGCAACTAACGCTTGCGTCCAGTTTTCTCACTGGAAGTGGCGCAAACTTGGTGATAAGCACTTTGCAACAGGGCAATGTGATCAATGGTGGCGCTTTTACATTGAGATTTTTAAGCAGTACGACAAAAGATCTGGCGGCAGATATCAGCGACGCAGCATTGCAAAAAGCGCTCAATGATCTCGCGTCGATTGAGTCGGTCGACGTCACGCGGGTCGGTCCAGATACACAGCATGGCTACTACTGGGATATCACCTTCACTGGCGACTCTAATGCCGGCGACTTACCACTCTTGACAGTGCCATCGAAGTCACTTCGATCAACAGGAGCAAATGTAGTCGTGACGGAGCAATCGGCTGGAAACCAGCTTAAGGGCTCTTTTCAATTAAGCTATAATTTTGCTCCTACCGTCGATTTACCTTTTGACTGTAGTGCTGCGACTATGAAGAGTGAGCTGGAAAGACTGGGAACTGTTGGAACGTTAGAGGTTGTGCGCACTCAAAAACCGGATGTTCAGGGTGGATATACGTGGCGTATCTCCTTTTTAACGCTACAAGGATCGCTTTTCCAATTGGGCGTGGACATTACTAAACTAAGCGAGACACGGACGGACAGCGCAGGACCATCGATGGGAGTTCGTGTCACGAGGACGCGTTTGGGAACGATTCAGGAAGTTCAACAGATAAAGATAAGCACAACGAACGCAAACGTCAAACCGACAACGTCGTTTCAGTTACAGGCCACAATTGCAGGACAGACGACAGCAACTGGACCAATTCTGGTCAATCCAATGAATGACGGCACGTGTATGCCGATGCAGCCTGAAGTACAACAGATTGTAGTGACTACCGTAGACACGACAGGGATTGGAGGTGATGCTTTGGTGTCGAAAGAGACGGCTATGCAACTGGTCTACACTAGCAACACAGAAGGTGGAGCGACATTCACGACTGGACCCGTTTACGTAGATAAAGCAGGCGACGGAGACTGTGCGAAAGGTGCAACGGCGATAGCTACCGAGTTAAACAAGCTTTCGAGCATTCATGGCCAAGTGACGGTGACTTCTAGTGCTTTCGTGGCTTCGCATACGTGTACGTGGCAAGTGACATTTATTAATCATCCAGGGAACGTTGTTCAGCTCAAAGCCATCCCCGCGTCGAGTACTGCTATCGCGTCAGCTTCAGTCATTATTGGAGATGACACGATCACGATCAGTACGATCACGGACGGGACCATCAACGTGATTAAAACGGAGCTCGAACGGCTGACAAATGTGGCTCAAGTCGTCGTGACAGCCACGGCGGGACCGAAGCAGACGTGCACGTGGAGTGTCACTTTCAGTGGTAACGCAGGAAATTTGCCACTTATGACTGTCTCGACGAACAATGGAGTTTCGTTTGGTGCGACAGGAACAACAAGCGGAGATTCCGTCTCAGTGGTTGCCGGTATCGACGGTACGTCACTTGTTCTTGGTGGGGTCTTTGCACTCGAGTATGGAGGTCAACGTACAGGCTACATGCCATTCGATGCTAGCGCAAGTGTGTTAAAAAAGCAGCTTGAAATATTGCCAACCATAGGCAAAGTGGATGTCACGAGATCGAATGCAGATCCAAACAATGGGTACGCCTGGACAGTCTCTTTTGTAACGAATCTCGGAGATCTGCAGTCGCTTCAGCCGGACGCATTTGCACTTACGGGAACGGCACCACAAATTGACGTGATAGAAGCTACAAAGGGCATCCTACCGCCTTTCAACAGCAAAGATCGCACAAGTGGTCTTAGCTTCGATAGTCTTGTTGTCACGGACCTGAGTGACCTGTCCGTGACGGCGTATCATGTGGATGAAAACGTCCCGTTTTATTTTCGCGTCTCAGCTGTGAATGCTGTTGGACAGGGACCATCTACCTTGTCAATGCCACAATTTGCCATCCCGACGGCGCAAGTGCCAGGTGCGCCTACAAACGTCTCGCTCACAGCACTGGATGGCTCGACGATAGCGGTGCGTTTCAGCTCCCCGCCAAATGACGGAGGGGCGTCCTTAGACGCGTACCGTGTTGAGTATGGTACAAGTCGGATCGTCGATGAAGTGCAGCAAATTCGGCTGCGTGTTCCCGTGACGAATGAGATGCAGAAAATCAGCACAGTGACGGATACGGTGAGTGAAGTCCAGCTTGTACATTTGACGAGTTCGTTCTCTGGTACGGTCGCGAGTGAAGTGCAACAAGTAAATTGCGATGCAGATAGCAGTGCGGGAACATTTTCTTTTACATTTTTAGGTGAGACAACGGCTCCAATCACAGCAAGTCAGAGTGATGTCACGAAGATCAAAGCTGTGCTGGAAGAGTTAAATGTCATTACGACCGTAACAGTGGCGTTTACGAACGGACAGACGACTGCGTGCAGTCCGTGTCCGGTCTCCGGCTGCACAGCAGGGTTTAAAGTCACCTTTACTTCTGTTCTCGGCCTTCAAGGTGACATGCCTCTTCTTACAGCCAACACGTACAATTTGGAAGGGAATCGTCGGATCGATATCACAGAGTCGGTAAAAGGCCAAGCGTCTGTCAGTGGCTCATTTAAACTCACTTACCTTCGAGGCAAAGCTGCAGATACAGTAGCTCTCCAATACAATGCACCGGTCTCTACAATACAAGCAGCGTTAGCAGCATTGGATTCGTCGGTGACAATCGTTGTAACGGATGGAACGAGCACGTTGCCAGGTGCAAATGTTGCCAGAGGCGAGCGGTTGTGGCGTGTCACGTTTCAGATTAGTGGATACGTGCCGGATATGGTAGTTCGACCGGCAAATTTTTTCTTACAGGGAAATGGCGCTGGGATTGTTGTGTACACTCGAGGGAAAACGCCAGATCCAAGTGTTCCAGTGTCTGTGGGAGGAAATCACGTGTCTGGGTTTTTCAAATTGACGTTAGGTGGTCATACAACGGAGTTGATTGAGCATGACGCGTCCGATACAAGTGTCAAGAGTAGACTAGAGGCACTACCGAACGTCGGTACCGTCGCAGCGACGCGGTCGTTGCCGTCATTAAGGGATGAGTATTCGTGGACTGTCACATTTATTTCAAACCCTGGCAATTTTCCTCCTGGCGCGGGAGACGTTGATACGCTTGTTGCTGATACGACATTATTAACAGGCACAAATAGTCAAGTTGTTGTGTCAACGGTGCAGCAGGGATCGCTGTCCCTTGATGGCACATTTCAACTCGCGTACACTGTCAATAGTGTTACGCAGACGACTGCTAATTTATCGCCATACGAGTCCTCAGATGGAATCCAACGAGCACTTGAAGCCCTTCCTTCTATTGGTGGCGTCAGTGTTTCGCGTCAGACTCAACTCGACGGCTACAGTTGGTTTGTCACGTTTGGTGGATGTCGTCTTAACCCGGCCGTGTGCAATATTGGAGACGTAAATCTACTTGCAAGCATTGATACAAATTTGATTGGCGGTCTTCCACCCGCACTTTCCACAATCACAATAACTGAAGTTGTTAAAGGAGTCGCACCAGCATCAACGCTACTGGTGACGGATTTATCAGGCGGAGACTCATTCGAGACGATCATTTCCAGTCTAACGTACGGCACGACGTACTTTACACGCGTGTACTTTCATAATGACGTGAGCTTTGGATACCGAGCACTGCCCTTACCCGAGTTTGTCACGACGAGAAATCTGCCACCAGGAGCTCCTTGGCCCGTGACTCTCGTATCGTCGACAGCGACATCCATAACTGTCGCATGGGATCGACCGACGGTCAACGGTGGCGCCACCGTGAGTGGCTATGAGCTTTGGATCTCCGAGTGGGCTGAGTCCTCGTACAGAAAGGTGTACGACCGTCCAAATGATGCCAAAACGCTGCAAACGACGCTTTCTATAACAGCCGACAATGTGATTGAATCGGGCCACAAATATTTTTTTAAGGTGCGAGCAGTCAATTTCTGCTTGTCAGAGAATACCAATGCCGCGTGCTATGGAGCTTTTAGCGACCCGATTGCGTACACGGTCCGAACGCCCGTTGTGCCGGATCCGCCTGCATCATTGACACGAGACTCACGTACCACTATCAATACTATTACAGCAAATGACGGCATTGCGTTTGTCAATTGGAAATCACCACGGGATAATGGCGGCTCACCCGTGACGAGCTACAAACTGTTCATGGATGACGGAACGACCGGGTGGGTTCTTCAAACGCTTATTGGAAGTTTTCCGCATGGATACACGCACAAGGTAGTAGGTTGCACTGAAGGCAAAGTGCTTCGCTTCTACATTCTTGCTGTGAATGCCGTGGGACCATCGGGAAAGAGTCCAATATTGGCTTTGGTCTTGGCCAATGTGCCGTCAGCTCCAGACGTGCCAAGTATCACGGAAGTGTCGGCGACGGCCATTAGTGTGGCATGGCAGCCGCCATCCACCTGCACGTCAACGCTTACTGGCTGCAATGGCTCACCACTACTTGGATACCGTCTGTGGCAATTTGCAGGCGTGACGGCGAGTTACACGGCATCCGGGTCACCGGTAAATGTAGAAATACAACGCATTCGGACGGCTGTAGCTACCCCTGTGCCAGAAATTCAGAGCATCACTGTTACTGGTGCCTCCGGCAAATTCAAATTATACGTCAACTCCCAGCCAACGCCTTTATTGAGTGCCAGTGCCACAGATCTCGAAGTCCAGACTGCCGTAGCTACTTGCGGGGTGAGTCCGACGAGTGTGGTGCACACGTCGACAGCGACGGGAAGAACGTGGATAGTTACGTTTGCCTTAATGGATGGCCCTCAAGCACTGATGGTGGTTGTGCCCGATCAGCTTACGAATACGGTGCTTGCCGTCGCGTACACGACTACTGTGACCCGTTTACAAGCAGGGACGACGGCACTTGGAGGCGATTTTACTGTATCGTTTTGCGGATTCGAAACCGGCCATTTACCCGTATTGATTGACGCACTAGAGATGAAGCGGCAACTGGAGAATCTTCCGTCCATCGGCATAGTAGAGGTCACAGCAGTCACAGGCTCCAACAACGCCATGACTTGGGATGTGACGTTCATGACGGAGCTTGGGGACTTGACGTTGATGAAGGTGACAGCTGGTAGGTTAAGTGGTGGCAATCCAACAGTCCAAGTCACAACGGCACAAGAAGGAACAGCTGGTCGTATTATCTATGACGGAGCTACTTCGCCTGAAATTTTGACGTTTACTTCGACCAATTTGGTGCCCGATGCTTTGCACGCCTTTGTCGTCGTTGCTATTAATGCGGTTGGTGAAGGAATCGGCGGTGTGGCAACGCCGGCTGTTGCTGCATCAGCTGGAGCGGCCAGTAGCTACACTGAAGCCTACGGCGGTGCTCTCGTGCAAGGAATGGCGGGGATTGTATACGAAGTCCAGAGTATAACGACCAGTGGCTTAACGAGCTCATTTACGCTTCGCTGGGGAACTTCAGGTCCTTCGAGCGCGATCGACACGACAACTACTGCAAGCGCATTAGAAACGATGCTACCGACGACAATCGACAGTCTTGGTGCCGTTCACGTCTTTCGAGCAGATCTTAATGGCGCCGACTGCATTTGGTACATTACATTTGTCTCTGTCGTTGGTGACGCTTCTATGCTCGTATCGAGCGAGACGATTCACGTGCAGGTCGAGGAATTTGTCAAAGGCGAAGCCAATGAATTCTTAATTGCTCCGCGAAAGGCATCGAGTGACGTGGTAACGTACGCAACGATGCCAGTGACTTTTCAGGGCAAAGATCGTTTTTGGACGGAATTGTGGGCGTCACCTCCGTCAGTTGTAGACGGCACGCACACGTTCGTGTCGGAAGGAGGCTTGGCTGTGTACAATCCAGTGCTTTACGAGATTCAAGCTCTTACATTTGATGCAGTAGCGGGTACATTTCGATTAAAACTGGACACGACCAGTGCCCGTCTGGGCGGTGTCGTGGCGATCAGCACTGCACCAGTAGATGCTGCCGTATTAGCTTCGTCCAGTGACGCCGAAGCCGCCGACATAATCAAGCGGAATATCGAAACCCTCGTTAATGTCGAAAGTGTGCTAGTATCGCGAGTCTCCACTGCGGGAGCTGCACCTTGGACATTTTCCGTGACCTTCGTATCTGACTTGTGTGAACAACCGCCTTTGCAATTAATAGGCGATGCTACATTCATGACTTCTGCAACGCTACTAACGTCTACCCCAGTACTGTTTCAGAAGGTTCAGACCGGAGTGTGTGAAGTACAAACAGTGACGACGTCGGCCAGTGTTGAGTCGACCGCTCAGGTACAGTCGATCTCGACGTGGCTGGACGGAAGTGGGTCCACAACTACTCTAGGGGGATCTTTTGTCTTGACGTTTGCCGGTATGGGCAGTGTCACAGTGCCGTACAACGCCGACGCCGTGACGATGAAAAGCCTGCTCGAAAGTCTCAATGGGATCGACGATGTCACAGTGACGGTCAAGGACGCCAATTATGGAACGCCGACAACCACGGGACTACAAACGTGGATTGTGACATTTAACGAAATCTTGGGCACTGTTCCCGTTATCACACTCGACTTGCCCACTTCTTTGACAGGGAGCTCCGCCACTGTTCTCATTAAGGAAGTCAAACGGATGACACTATCGTTAGGAGGCACATTTGTACTACATTTCATGGGCGAGACCACGCATTCGTTGCCGTTCGACATTGAAGCAGTCGATATGAAGGTGGCATTAGAAACGGCGTTAAGGAACGTTCGACAAGTAGACGTTCAAAAAGAAGAGCGGTACACTGGCAATCGATGGACCATATCATTTACAAAGAACTTGGGAGATTTGCCACTCCTCGAGGCCTTTCCATACGCGTACGAAGTGCAGGAAATTACAACAGTGGGTGGTTCTCCAACGCCGTTGGGAGGTTTTTTCACGTTATTGTTTGAAAGTGAGCGTACCGTCCCCATTGCATACGATGCGACGGACGTGGCTATGAAATTTGCACTCCAGACACTAGCATCCATTGGACTCGTGGATGTCACCCGAACGGATCGTCTCGATCCTGGCAATCGCTTTAGCTGGCAAGTGACGTTTCGTTCTCAGTTGGGCGATGTCAACAACCTCGTGGCTGATCCATCGGGTCTTACTGGTAGCTTCGCCAACGTCAAAGTGACAGAACTAGCGCGTGGCAATCAACACGCGCTCACGGGTCAATTTCCTCAACTCTCCGTCTTTAAGAAACAAAACGGCCTACCAAATTATAGTGCAAGATACATACCCTATGAAGCAAGTGACATGTACTCTGTGGCCGTTCAACAGCTTCTTTCAGGTGGCCTCTTGGCGCTGTATTTTGACAATTATTGGCAGCAAGACGAGCCCGTGATTAGTCGTGTCGACTCGCAAGTGAATTTTGACTGGGGTCAAGGTGCGATCTCTAATTATGGACGAGACTACATTAGTATACGCTGGTTTGGTAAACTTGCTGTTCCTATGACGGATACCTACGTCTTTTATATCTCGTCAAGTGAAGGAGTGCGTGTGTGGCTAGATCATCAACTGCGCGTTGATACGTGGGAAACAGGAGAAGACGAAGGAGGAACACAAGAAAACTTTAATGAATTTCTAAAGACAAACACGTTTTATGATGTGCGGATCGAGTACCACGAAGCGACTGGTGCGGCGGCGATCAGTTTGTCCTGGAGCTCGTCGTACCTTTCAATCGCGACTATACCGAGCACGGCTCTCTTCCATTGTGAGCATATTGCTGGTAGTCCGTACGCGATCTCCGTGACGCCTGGGGCGACCGACTTTTCGTACACGACCGCATTCGGCGATGGGCTCACGCGCGCGACCGCCGGCGTGACGACGCAGTTTCTCATTCAAGCAAAAGACCAGAACGACAACAATAAGACGACGGATGGAGACGTGTTCGACGTTGAGATCACTGGAACGAATACCGGCACAGCCACGGAAGTGCGATTGGCTCCGTTTGAAGAGCCTAAGTACGTTGGACAAGGGCAGTACTTGGTCCAGTACTTACCGGCGGTCAGCGGAGCGTACACCGTTTCGGTGCAGACAATAAACGGCGTCGATATTTATTGCGGCTTAGGGAAGTTGTACAAATGCAGTCCTTTTGCCTTGATTGTCGCTCCTGGTCCTGCAACGCCACACACGAGTCAAGCACTCGGTAATGCTGCTGCGACAACGTACGGAGTGCTTGACGGGCTCGTTGAAGCTGTGGCTGGTCTCGTCTCCAACTTTACGATTCAAGCGCGTGATACGTACGCTAATCCAGCCGACGCCGACGATGTCTTTGAGACGAAGATGGTGCTTCAAAGTGACCGGACGATTAGCTACCGCAGTAATGTTCTGATTTCAACACCGACAAGTCTATACACTGTAGAATACTCGATTCCACGTGCCGGTATGTACGAGATTCAAACTTACCTGAATGGCATCCCGATACTCATGTGCCCGGGAGGCCTAACGTGCCAGACGTTGAACACACCCGCGATTCTCACAGTTGTACACAGCTTTTTGCACGGCCCAAGCTGCACAGTGGATGACACGGCGACGGGGGCACTGAGTACCGCCACGAGTGGACACCAAACCTTCTTTACTATCTACGCGCGTGACACGTTCGGCAACTTGAGAAAAGGTGATCGGACGATGCATTCGCTCACGACTGGTGACGGTAGATCCGATGCCTTTCTCGTCACATTTAGAGGAGCAAACGACGTCTTTCGCACGTCCAGTGCGGTACAAACGCTTACAAGTAGTGACAAAACCTTCACTGGGTATTTCAAACTCTCTTTCGGAAAATTTCGAAAGAAACTCTGCCCATTTTGTGTCGTGGCCTTAGCTGACGACGTGTTGGCCGTGAGTACGAATCTGGTCGGAATTTTGCTACCAGGAACTAAGTTTGTGGTACAAGAATGCATTTTTACGGCAGCGAGTGTGACTTCTACCTCTGTTTCTGTAGCCACAAACCATAGTTGCATCGCGTTTACTGCTCAGGCCCTTGCTCTTCAAGTCACATCGTCAATCACCGCGGCAACTGAAGCGCTTACGCCGTTGATTTCACACGATGTCAGTGCGTCAGGCTTGCAGTCCATTCTTCAGGATCTCCACGCAAAAGTAAAGATTGCAGTCTCGCGTATCAATGTGGGAGCCGGTTACCAGTGGAAAGTAACGTTCCTGTCGCATCTACTAGAATGGAGCGAGGCTCATCTTGCAGTGGAATACACGAGCGGATTCGCGTCAAGTCTGTATGCGCATTCACTTGTGGTGGCATACACGGCAGCGACAGGTATCTATCCTGTATGGTATACTCCGCACTACGCTGGGCCATACACTGTAGCCGTGACAACTTGGGACCAAGAGGTTCACGTGAAAGGGAGTCCATTTACAATTATAGTGGCAGATGACGCAACGCATGGCCCAAGTGCACTTGCAGCCACGGGAGATTGGCGCGTGGAAAACTACAGCATGGCAGCTCAGCAAATGGTTGTGGAGGCAGGAAAGACGCTTAGTTTCCAGGTCCAGCTTAAGGATAGACGGCGGCTTGAACAGCAAGCTATTCGGCTGCGAGCTGTCGTACTAGCGCCGGTGCAAGAGGTTCAACGAGTACGTGTAGATGCTTCGCCATTCACACTGAGCTTCCGTGGATCACCGGCGTCCGCGTCGCTGACAACTGGCAGCTCGTTTGCTAGTATTAAAACCGCGCTGGAAGCACTCGCGACGGTTTCGAGTGGTGGCGTGACCGTGACGCCTGAAAATCCGAGTGATGCGACAGCTCTCTTAAATCAAGCGTTTCTAGTCACCTTCGTCAAAGTGACAGGCAGCTTGCCACTTATGATAAGCCCGAACGCTGGAGCCACCGTCACGCGATTCGTAAGTGGTGTTGTCTCTGTACGACAAGAAGTGCAGACTTTGACGTGCACTTCAGCCGTGGCCGTCGCGTTGGCCGGCTCTTTCTCTGCCTCGATTCAAGGTGGAGGACCAGTAACTATAGCTGCGTCCGATTCACTAGTAACACTGGCCTCGACGCTATCATCTCTGGTGGGGTCTTCCGTGTCTGTAATCTCAGAGAACGGCATCCAAACATCTGTGTGTGCACAAACGACGTCTTCCCGCTTATTCATTACGTTTACTTCACTCCTTGGAGACATTGCGCCGCTGACCTACACAATGCCCGTAGGATCTTCACTTACAGTTGCTGGCGAAGATAACACCGACAACTCTGTAAGCGGCATTTACCCAGCATGGGGTAGCTTCACGCTATCACTACCCGGACGAGCCGAAGCGACAGTAAACATCCTGTTCAGTGCATCAGCAACTACCGTGAAAAGTGCACTGGAGGCACTTTCGCTCGTGGATTCGGTAACAGTGACGCGCGACTGGTTTGACGTGACCACAGAGACTGCGGCGGCTAGGCTGGTTACGCTGGCACAATGGACAGTGACATTTGACAGTCACTCGGGTAACATACCGGAGCTCATTCCAGATTACACGGGCATCTCTGTGCGTGACGATGGGCAGCACAAAGCATTCGTAGAGACGATGGAACTCGTACGTGGATCCGTCGGCAACAACCGCTCCGTGACTACAAGTGACACACTGGTCACAATGACAACTGGTCGTGAGAACCCAGGAGTATTGGAAGTACAGGAACTCCTGTGTCGTGGAAACCAAGCATTTACACTCACGTATGGAGGAGTAAGCAAGGTCATCGCACCTGATGCTTCGCTAAGCGAGCTTGAGACTCAGTTGAACACAATGCCTGCAGGTGTTCAGCTGTTCGCGACTTTAGACGGTGTACGAAGACCGGCAGCGGAGCTCTCGACGCCTTCGTTGTTCATTCCAGTGTGCAGTGTAACAAATCCACACAAGATCGAGATTGCGTTCAAGACACCAGCAGACATGCCTTTTATTGCATGGAGCTCGACTAGCAACGACGTGTACATCACGGAGGCAGTCAAAGGCGTTGCACCCAACGAAACTCCGTTCAAAGTTTCGAATTTCGAAGTGCAAAATCTTCAGTGTCAAGTGACGGCGGCGGCAGCCACAGCATCGTTTGATTTATCTTTTGCGGGTGATCGGATCACGGTGGGGGCAAACACAGTGCCAAGCGCCTTTCAAACGCAACTCAACGGAATGAAAAGCATCATGCGGGCTGGTGGCATAGATGTAACGACCTCGTCACCTCAAATTTGTACTGCAACGCCAAGTTCAGTCGATGTGACATTCCGAAACGTGGGCGACCAGCTTGCAATGATCATTTCTCAGGTTCGCGACGGTATTTTGGTGGCACAACTCGCAGAGACTACAAAAGGTCTAGACGCGCTCGTTTACGATGGCTCGCACCAAGGACTTTTCAACGTAAGCGCCACGCCGGTTGTCAGCGGAACGTATATGCTAGGCGTAACAGTGCAAAACCTGGCGACGTTCTGTCCGCCATCCTTTCAAGTGCAGCCAACCTTGGCGAGCGGAGCGACCAGTACGCACACGGCGCCGGCTGTGGTAACACAAGGAGTCACAACGTGGTTTAGTGTCCAAGCCATCGATCGGTTCAGCAATTTGCTCGAATCCAGCACTGAACTGGGCCCCGACGCCTTCGTAGCTACGCTGTTGCCTTCTTCTACGCAAAGCTTGCCATCTTCATTTTCCGAAAGTTATCCCGTCTCCATTACCGAGTCGCATCCGAATACGAACGGCATCTTCTCGCTCAGTTTTGTGCCTCAACGGATTGGAATGTTCACGCTGTCAATCGTCCGGCGCCAGGCGGGTGGGCTATGGGCCACTTACTACGCCACGGCCGATTTCACAGACAGCTACTTGAGTCAACAAGACGCCGTCGTGGCGTTTCAATGGGGTGAAACATCGCCGCTAAGTGACCCATTTCCAAATCGAAACTACTCCATTCGTTGGAAGGGAGAGCTGCGTGCTGCTGTAACTGGCCAGCACATTTTCACTTTACGAGCCGACAATGCGGTGGCGCTTTCCGTCGACGGGAACGTAATCCTCGATCTGTTTGTGACTTCAACAGTGTCATCGTCCGTTAACAAATTTGATTCTTTGTCAATTGAGTTAGTCGCTGGTAAGTTTTATAACGTGGAGTTAAGCTACCGCACGACAAATGCCCAGTCTTTCATTCAATTTGAGTGGCGCTGTCAAACGGCAGGTCTGATGCGCACGGTGGTGCCTTCTGAATCATTATACACTTCAATTGCGCTAGTCAACACACCATTTACGATCCAGACGTATCCGGGTGCGATCGACTCCACACAAGTGCGAAATTCGCTTGATGGTTTGATGACGACAAATGTGACTGACGCTCCTATCGTGACGAAAGCATTGGAGCCCATATCTTTCGTGCTCGAGTCGCATGATGCATTTGGAAACCGTCGATATCACAGCGGTAGCGACACGTTTGAGGTGTCGATGATGGCCATCGACGGCTGGGCGCGCATTGGCAGAATGTATGAAGTGGCGACGGATTCGGCTATTCAGTATGATCCGACATTTATCTGCAAAGCGTGCGCCGTTGGCTTTGTACCCAACACTCGTACATTGACGTTAAATGTTGACGTGGTCAGTCAATTGGAAGTGGGCGTACGGTTTCGTGTACTCAATGCAAATAGCGGCACTTTGGCACGTCGTCGAGATTGCTTCTTCACAACAGAGAGCATCACTGAACCTTTCAATGCCGGCGCCGTCGCCGTTGTTGTCGTAGCTGCCAACGGCTGCGAGGCTTTTGCCGGCTCGCAGTTCGACGTGTCCGCCATCGCACCAATTGACTGGAACTACGTTGGCACGTGCTCGGTCCTTTCTGGCTCGACGTCACTCACGTCATGTAGCCGAGCCTTTGGACTGAAGCGTGGCGATCAACTGGTGGTCGGACGGGAAGTGAACAGCGTACACTACACTGCAGGCGTTTTAAATACCGTGACGATTCCGCTTCAGCAGTCGTACCGCGGTGCTTCAAATGATTTGGTCCCTGTTTTTAAAGCAGGTGATGCTACTGGACGTCACACAGTAGCTATGGTGCCATATGTGAAAGGTTTGTACCAACTGAGCGTACGTCTGCCCGCGATTGATGCAGTATTCGCAGTCATGAGTCAAGCCACCTCGGCCCTAGGCGGATCATTTTATCTTTCTGTAGCAGGAAAAACAACAGCGGCATTAAGTTTTGCGTCACTGGGAACGGATGTGAAGACTGCATTGGAAGCACTATCGACCGTAGGAGTAGGTAACGTAGCTACTTCCTTATCGTGCACTAGTGGGGACGCCACAAGAGGCTGCCGTTGGCTCGTCACATTTAAGCACCTAGCAGAGACTGTGGCGTCGAGTCTTACGGCCTCGTACAGTGGCGTCCTGACCGGCAACGACGCCATTGTTACCGTACAGATGCTAACAGCTCCAAGAGCGGCGCAAATGATGCATGGCTTCCCAAAGAACGTGCGAGTAGATCCAGGACACATGAATCCAAGCATTAGTACCGCATACGGGCCTGGTCTGTATACCAGCACGTCTGGCATTCTAGCCTCATTTTTTGTCCAGATGAAAGATACCCACGGCAACAACATGGAGAGTGACACGAGCTCTTTGCAGGTGCAAATTTTTCCGTCCGGAACATTTTATCTGCCGTCGCAAGTGGCACAAGTATCATCGATCGAGTATGTTGCGGAAGGGCTGTACAATGTCTCGTACACGCCCATCCTATCCGGCCGTCACACTGTCGTCGTGACGGCTCAAACGTCTCCAGAAATCCATCAGGTTTCGTCAGCGTTTGCTATACCAGGAACGAGTCGCGGAGGCACGTTTGCACTGCGTTTGTTTGGCCAGACGACCGCCCCACTCGTGTTCGAAGCCAACTCGACGGACGTCCAGCAGGCTCTGCTCAACCTGCCAGTCTTCACGTCGTTTCTTTCTCAAACGACTGCGATTGCTGTAACACGATTAGTCAATAGTCAAAACGGTTTTGACTACTCGATCACGTACTCGCGTCTTCCACCGGGTTTGAGACTAGAGCTTGTTCAAACCATTAACAATCTCTACAGTGGTGATGGTGGTGGTGGTGCAACGCTGAGTGCGACTATGCAGACGTCGCAATCGCGTGAGCACGTCAAAACATCTATGACGTGGGGTGAGCCAATTATAAACGAGGTACAGGTTGTGACAATAACGTCGACTGCTGCGCTGACAGGTGGTTCCTTTCAGCTCCAATATGGTGCACACACGACGGATCTAATCCCGTATAACGCACCGGCAACGATTCTCGAAACCTTGCTAAATCAGTTGTCATCGATTGGCGCTAACGGGGTGAGTGTTAGTCTAACGTCGAGCATAGCTACCTCTCGATCATATACTGTCACGTTCTTAGCGGCAACGACCGGGACACCGCAAACGGCGTTCTGGAGCTCAGTGGTGTATACACCCAATCGAATCGTTCGTCATGATCGTCTTGTTGGCGACATTCCAGCCCTAACGCCAACGTCGACACATACGCTCGTTGCCGGCATCAATTCTGATGGTCAAGTTGCCGTGAGTACGTTAGTATCGGGTGTCAGTCCATTTACTACGATCGTTGCGCATGGGATACTAGTTCCTAATCAGTGCACGGCTGTCGATGAGAGCACGCCATCCAATCCTGGTTCTATCAACGCAGTGGGACAGAATGGACTTCACTCTGGCAGGTATCACTCACGCTCGAGCTTTCTCATTGAAGCACGGGACGCGAATGGGAATTTATTGGACGGTACAGGAGGCGGTGTATCAGGAGCACCAGTTCAAGAAGTCCAATTTATCGAGACATTTAGTCTTGCTGGACCAGGGAATCGACTGACAGGCACATTTGCACTAGTGTTTGATGGAGAAATGACTGCAGCGGTACCAGCAAACGCTGGCATTCACGAGGTCGAGGCAGCATTAGAAGCTCATTCCACTTTAAGCGGTTTAATCACGGTAAACACACCGGACGTGCAAGTTTTAGTGACCACTGGTACCGTGATTGTCACAAAAACGTCCAATATTCTAACAACGTCGACAAGTTTATTGACTGTACCAGACTTTGCAGTCGGGGATTGGATTCGAGTTGGCTCTTTACCTGGTCCAGTCTTCACGGTCACTGAAATTACAGCTACAACTATCACACTCTCTGGTATTTACCAAGGTACCTCAAGCAATGTCGCGAACGTCTACAAGCAGAGCGATCCAGGCTCTGGCTTTACGTACAGCGTTTCTTTTGCTGCTGAATTAGGCGATGTACCAGCACTTGTTGTCGATACAACAAAGTTAGGCGGCACAGGGAAGGCGAAGGTCACAGCTTGCGACTACTTACGAACGCAACAGCTTCAGAGCACGGCACTGACACAAATTAGTGGCACATTCTCGCTATCATTTCGCGATAGTGTGACACGTATGCTTCCTTGGAACGTGGACGCCACCACACTGCGCGATGCTCTCGAAGATTTGGACGGTATTTACTCGGCAGTGGTAGACACGCCCGTCGCGGGGACAAATGGCGGCTACACGTGGCAAATCACACTTGTATCGACTGAAGCAAACGGTGACGAGGATCTTGAACTATTGTATGCTGAAGGATATTTGCTTAGAGGGAAACAGGCACAACTTCAAGTCTCGCCAGTGTGCCCTTCGACAAAGACACGAGAGAATGCTAACGTTCGGTCGGTGAGTGGTAGTCAGGGCCACGCTTTTGTGTCTGTGCTACGCGGTGCATCAACTGTTGTGGCCGACGTCAGTTACTTCGGTGGTGCTAAGTACAAGGCCCTGTACGACACGCCACGTGAAGCCACGTACGCCCTTGACGTGCGTTACGTGGCACCTCGAGGCTTGCTCGGTAGCTACTTCGACAATCGCTGGCTGTACGGCATACCGGCATTAGAGCGAGTAGATCCCCAAATCGACTTTATGTGGTACGAAGATCACATTACTCAATCTAGTCGAGAACACGTAAGTGTTCGTTGGCATGGCTACGTGAAGCCACCGTTTAGCGAAAATTTTGTCTTTTATGTGGTCGTCAACGACGGTGCGAGACTGTGGATCGAAAATGACCTCGTCATTGATGAATACGATTACGAAACGTCCACAATCGTCGAATTTCAAGCGAATGCGTCAATAGCCTTAATCAAAGATCGACTAGCAGAGATCACGTTAGAGTACCGTGAGAATTCGGGTCTGGCTTCCGTCTCGCTCATGTGGCAGTCGCACACACAGCCAAAAGGAATTGTGCCAAGTTCACGACTCTTTCATCGGTCGGATGCAATCCAAAAAAGTCCATTCAGTGTCCAAACGCAAAGCACTAAACCGTCTCCGCCAACTAAAGTTAGCTTGACGATCAGTGGGGTAGATGCACTCACTGTTTATTTTAAGGCACCTGACGACAATGGCGGGGCGCTTGTGACACAGTATCAAGTCGAGTGGTGGACATACGGAGGGTACGGGTCGCTCGAAGTCCAAGTTGTGAAGATTGCCACGACTAACACGGGAGGAACGTTTACTCTCACACTTGATAGCAATCAAGTGACGGGTCCACTATTGCTCACAGTCTTACCTTCGGACATGGAGGTAGCGCTCGAGGCACTCGATGGAGCGGGTGATGTGGCCGTGACACTTGTCGTATCAGCGACCTCTAGAGACTTCATCGTCACCTTTAACTCTCGCGTTGGAGTGGTACCAGTCATTCAAATCGACGCCACTCAACTCATTGGATCCAAGGCATCAATGGTGTGCTCGAAAGGCATTGTTCAAGTGTTAGTGAACGGTATGCAGTGTACAACGTTGGAAAGCACTACAAGCTCGGTTCAGTTGCTAAGCAGCCCGATTGTATTTGCGCCTCCAGACGTGCCAAAGCGTGGAGGTCTCTACTCCTTTCTGCTGACAGGGCTCACGCAACCAGCCGCTTCAGTTGCACCTACTGCTCCAGGGGACGTCGGCGATTCAACCGGACCTGGGTTTTCCGTTCGAGTTTCGGCCAAAAATTCGGCAGGTTACGGGCTCTCAAGTGCTACGGTTTCGCTCAAGCCAATGGCGGTTCCTGCTGCTCCCACCAATGTAAAGCTGCAACTTGTAGCTGGTTTTTCAACCAGCCTTCGGCTGTGGTGGGACGCACCGACTACAAACAATGGCGCAATCGTCACAAACTATGTAGTGGAGTGGCGCCGTCAAGAGCCAATTGCAAACACGTCCACCCCTGAGCTCCTCAGTACTTTTCGTGACACGCCAGGGTCCTTTCTTGCTGCATACCCAACATCTTTGCGCTTTAAATGCACAGTCACCAATCTCATGCCGGGCGTCGCGTATGTCGTGCAAGTTCGTGCTGAGAACGTCATGGGTGTCGGACCAAGTGGACAAGCAACACCATCTTCTCGAATGCCGCAAAGTAAAGCAGCACCTGTGCTCAGTGGCGAGGTCGCACTGAGTACGAGATCAGTATCTCCTGTCATCTTGACAGCAGCGTCATGCACTTCTTTGCTGCTGTCGTGGCTTCCCGTTTCAATTGAAAATGCTAACGGTGCGGCCGTCACGAGTTACGTCGTGGACTGGTACCGACCTCAGTTTGTCGATAAGTCTCCCTTTGAGGTACAAATGCTCCAAATCCTTGGTAAAGATGCAGCAGATATTGTCAAAGGAACATTTCGGGTGCAGTACAGTGGTACATTTACTGAAGCACTACCAGTTGACGCTAGTGAGTTGGCACTGAAAAGCAGTCTTGAAGCTTTACCAGCTTTACGAAGTGTCGACGTGAAACGAACGTCGATGGCGTCACGTGGTGGCTACCAATGGGCCGTCACGTTTTTATCGGAAACGCCTACAGTGGTGGGCAAAGTGCTTTCTATTGACTCGACAAAGTTGATGGCAACGATATTAAGTACAGATGTCGGCGCTCAACTTGACCCTGCTCATGTCGGGAGTAGTAGCATCACTGTCACTGCAACACAAGGCTCTAATCAAGTCACGAGTACAGATACTGCAGCCACAAGTGCCTTGGTAAACATGTATCTGTCCGTAGCTCCTATTGGCCTATGGCGTGTGACTCTTGTGACGGTCGTTGCAGGAACAGCAACATTGACGTTGGCTGCACCCTTTTCCGGTGCAAATGGTAACTACGCAGCTCAAGTTGGCTGGACTGTTCCTGGTGTGCTGCCACCTGACTATCACTCGAAGCAAATCCCAGCAACAAGTTCGACAGAGCCATTCACTCTTGTATTAGACACGTTACCGTCTGGGACGGCGTACACAGCCCGTGTGAGTGCTTGCAACTTGCTTGGATGTAATGCTCCGACGACGGCGACTCCGTCAACGTTGGCTGCACCTATGCAAAAGCCTGCTTCCCCACGTGATGTCGCACTCGTTACCGATGGGGCCTCCACACTCCGCGTACAATGGCGCCACCCATCAAGTGACGGTGGCGATGCCATTACACACTATCGAGTAGAATGGGACGTTCAACCAACGTTTGATTCGGGAGATCGTGGCAATCCAGGAAGCTATGGAGGTACTTCCCTTGGTTATGAACGTAAAGCAGTAATGAATCCAGGAGTGGATTGTCTACTGACGCTGTGTGAGACGGTAGTCGGCTCACTCGTTCGCGGGACGCCGTATTACGCGCGTGTCTACGCTTACAATTCGTTTGGGTATTCGGGTGAAGCTGGTTATCCTGTGCTACCAGGCTATGGCGTACCCAAGACACTTCCCGAGCCTCCCGCTGCCGTCCTGCTTACTCCTTTAAACGCTCCACCAGACGTTGGCTTGACTGTGTCGTTCAACACGTCAAGTCAAAGCTTTGACAATGGTGGAGACGAGGTGACGCAGTACCAGATTGAATGGGATGCTATGGATATCGAAGCGATCATTCCCGATGTTGTGACTCGTATTTCCAGTGCCCAAACAGTAGAGACAATCGCAACGAATTTAATCAACAACGTGCTTTTTGCAGAGCACACGACGCAGATTGTACTGCTCTCTGCAACCGCGTACGACATACGTGGTTCCTTTCGATTAGCTTTTCTCGATGCTGTCACGCCGAGTGTGCCATGGGATGTATCGGCCGAGACTCTAACTGCTGTTATTGAAGCGCTTCCTACTGTTGGACGTGTCAATATCCGCCGCATCGCTGCAGGGTTTGGCTTTGCTTGGTTTGTGACATTCTTGACAGCTCCCTTTCGAGCAGATACTTCGACGATGGCAGACGTGTACGGAGACCTTCCATTACTGAGGGTGTCAACAGACAGCACGCAGCTTCTTGCCGCTTTTAGCACGTCCCAATTGGCAACTAACTCACTAACCGGGACGGGCGCCAGATTAGCAACTGCAACGCTCATACGTGCGTTCAACGGCTTTGAACAGCAAGGCATCAAGGTCTCAACAAGTGCAGGAGCTCTGACGGGATTTTTCCATCTGAGCTACGATCAACAGCAGACGGCATCGATATCTGCCAATGCCAGTGCGACGGCTGTCAAGCAAGCGCTAACGGACGCTGTGACGTATATCGGAGATATTCGCGTATTCAAACGACAGAGTGCTACACCGACAGGTTTTGTCTATACGATTCTGTACAAGTCACGCCTCGGCCCCAACTATCCGCTTGTCAACTGCATAGGAACGGATCTCAGTAGTTCCTTAGCAACAGCCACGACATCGTGTGAAACGACTCGTGCACAGGGAGGTCGACTTCCTGCAATGACGAGTAATTTATATGGCGTGGTCTCTCTAAACAAGACAGATTTAAATATCTCTGACAATGAAATGGCTTATTACGATATCCGGAAGTTGCGACGGGCTGTGGGGTACCACGTGCGGGTAGCGGCGTGGAATGGCGTCGGTGATATCTTTGGTGACACACGTGCATCTACACCTGCTCGTTTCACGGTCCAAAGCATCCCTGATCCTCCTCGGGACATAACAGTCGAACCTCGTTCATCTTCCACGTTGCTCGTCATGTGGACGCCGCCATTGAATACTGAAGAATTTATGATTTCGAGTTACACCGTGCAGATTGCGGCCCGACAGGGCATTGCCGAGCAACAAGTGATAAGAGCTGAAAGCTCGGTAGGTGATCTGTCTCAACGTCGTCTTGTGCTGAAGGTTCAAGTTGGAGACGTGGTAGAATCGATTCAAGCCATGGGAAACATCTCGAGCGACGCTTTACACTCGTCACTTGCTGACGCGTTAAATGTGCCAGGAGCAATTGCGAGTGTAAGTCGAACCAGTGTCGGTATCTTTTCAAACTACGGTTACGAGTGGGTCATCACCTTTGACGACGCAATCGGCGACGTGCCTCTCATTGAGTTTACTGAAGCGAGCTACGAAGTCTCGGATCAATCACCCGATTTCATGTCTGCATTGGCTCTTAGTGTCACTGAACAGATAAAGGGTAGTATTGACGGTCCCACGCTGCCGACAGCTTCTGTGTCTACGACAATAGTGACTCCAAACCACGAAGTCCAGCGGATTTTTATCTACAGCGGATCGCCTGTGGATTCAAGTGGAACGTTGTCGCTCAGCTTTGGTGGTGAATCGACGGCCGCGTTGGCTATAAGTGCGACATCGGATGATGTGCGAGAAGCACTGGAGGGACTAGCGACGGCCGGTGAGGTAACAGTGTCAGTATCGGCGCCAGTCATCGAGCGCGCAGAACTCCCAGCGACTCGACACGGAGTGTACTGGGACGTGACGTTTATTAGCTCGACGAACGGTCTGCCACTGTTAGGTGTACGAACGGACTCGACACTTCCATTCACTTCAACTGCTTGTGGCGGCTCATTAACGGGTGTGACGCCATGTGTAGACATTTACACACTTGTGCAAGGTAATTTGTCCCCCCAGACGACGCTCAAAGAGCTAAGTAATTCGACAAATTACATTGTGCGGATTGCGGCCTCAAATGACCAATCTACGAGTCAATTTGCGACTGCTTTGGGTGCGTTTCAGCCGGTTGCACGCCCCCCATTGGCGGTACAGAATACCCACGTCGCTCCACTTGCGGCTGATACACTTGGTGTCTCATGGCAAGCCCCTCGCGACGACGGAGGGACGCGCATCACACACTATAAGATTCAATGGGATGTCAGTGCGAGCTTTGACTTGCAAAACATTTTTGCAGGCTCCGACAGTGTTGATGTGCACGACGATTCGTGGTACAATTACCGCATCACGGGCCTTAGTTCAAGCAAGCAGTATTTTGTATCGGTTGTTGCATACAACGCCCGCGGCTACGGGTTTCCCGTGACAGCACAGCCAGTGGACGCTCACGACCGTGTGACACATGTGACAGTGTCAGGAGCGACACTCGACGAAGTCGCGCTTGCTACTGAGACGATGACCTTGTCATTTGCGAATTATCCTACCAAGACAGTAACCGTTGGTCTCACTTCGAGTGCATTAGAGATGCAGAGCGCGTTGCAACGTCTGCCGGTCGTAGGTATTCTGTCGGTCAAACGCTCGGATTACTCGAAGGGGCCGACTGCTACGCCGTACGATACCAGTAGCGTAAGTACACCGAGCGACTTACTAATTACTTGGAGTATCACGTTCCGTACGGCTTCGATTGATGGTGTACGTGCGAGTGCGCTCGGCAATCTTGTCGTGGCATATACGGGATTAAACACTGTCACACCTTTCGAGGTCGTGTCGCCGATTGAAGACGGCTCACTTAGTATACAGCCGCGACCTGTATCCGCCACGGGACCTCGCGACGTGCTCTTGTCGGTTGTCGATGCTGCGTCACTTGGTGTAAGTTGGTTGCCATCACTCTCGTCACTCACGACCAAATATCTTGTCGAATGGAGTAGCAATCCAGACTTTGCCGTGTGTCGCGCTGGATCCATCACCAGTAGCGGCACCCGGACATCGTACGCAATAGCTGCAGCCAATTCACAGGTGGTTAATGCAGCTACCATCCGAGCCGATGGGCGTATCGCGTACACTATAGGAGGGTTACCGGCAAACACCAGACAACACGTGCGTGTGTCGGCATACAATGGCAATTACGGCTCCCCGGTTCTTGCTCAAGTGTTGTTTGTGAGTAATCCTACTACGCCCGACGACGAGGCTTTTGTTCGCATTCTTCCCCAGGTCATAAGCTTGATGCCACAAGTCGTGCCTCCGTTCCGTCCGACATCTGTCACGATGCAAGTGAGCTCTTATGACCAGCCAACGCAATTGGAAGTCAATTTTGTTGAGCCTACTAAAGATGCATTGGGGTTCACGGCGGGAAATGGCGACGCTCCGATAACGCACTACCGGTTGAGTTGGTGGGATCCGTCCGCACTGGCGGTGAACGCCAACGCCATCACGTCGTACGAGGTGCGGATGGTAGATCAGACGGGAGCGGCATTGACGTGTTTTCCTGCGCCTTGTCAGTTCCGATTGGGAGCCGAAGTGCAGTCTTTGTCATTAACGCCGGATGCGGTAGCAGGAACGGGTTCTTTCCGTCTCGTGCTGTCGTCGTCGGCTTTTACGACTTTAATTTGCACGACGTGCACTGTGGCCTTTAATGCAGCAATAAACGGTGTGGTGACCATGGACTATACAGGCACGTCACCCAATTTACAAACTGTTCTCGGTACAAATGCTCGCTTTGTAGTAGACAAACTCGGTGCGGCATGCATCTTTGAAGTGGCAGCGTTGGCCACGCTCCCAGCCAACAAGCTACCACTTCGATTTCTCTCTGCTGCTAATGGTGCGCCAACATGCTCGCTACCACTCACTCAAGCAACGTATACGATTAATGTGGAACCGACTACGGCGTGTATCCCAGCGTCGACGAACGCTGCGGGGCTCGCGACTGCAGTCTCGGGCTTGGTAGATAATGATGCCGTTGACGTCTCACTTGACATTGCGTCAAGCCTCATACGACACTTTTACATCACATTTACGGGATCGAGCGCATCGGGATCGTCAGGGACCTCAACAGCCCACATAGCAGACGTCGCACAGCTCAAAGTAGTGGCGATGGATGGTACGGGTGGATGCGTAGACGTGGCAGGAAATGTTTGGACGGGCACGGAGATCAATGGAGGCTTACTGACGCCAGGCGTGGCCTATGCTGTTGAAGTTGCCGCTTTAAACTCAGCTGGACTCGGTGCTCCGATGCGCGCAACACCAATATGCCACGACACCCCGTGCTTTGCTGGCGATGCAGCTCTTGCACCAGCTGCACCACCGCTTGCTCCAAATGCCGTCTCTGTAGCCAGCAATCGTGCAGATCGGAGAGCATTAAACGTCATGTGGAAGGCTCCAACATCAATGAACGGCGCCATTGCGACGCAATATCTAGTTGAGTACTCCACTGCCAATTTTGCCGTGCAACCATTGTTGTGTTCAGGCTGCGTCACATCGTTTACCACGGGAACAGCCGTGTTAGCACCAACTTTAACGCTTAGTTCCAACACTGTTTTGGCAAGTGGACAGCTTGTGGTGCTTAGCAGTCTCTCACCTGTGTGCATCCTCACAGTGAGCAACGACGTCGCTACTTTTTTAAAAACAGCATGGACTGGGACGCTTGTCGTGTACAACCTCGAGCGTCAGCATGGCTGCGATAGATTCACCGGTCAAAGTATCAACCTAAAGGCGCTTTTGGACTTAGCAACCGACAACTCTGTCGTCGTCTTTCCCCGTGCCGACGATCTGCAGTCAACGATGCTAAAGCCACTCACACCGGGCAAACAGTACACAATTCGTGTCCGGGCGCAAAACCGTGAAGGGTATGGCGCGCCTCAAACTGCCGCGTTTGGTTGCGAACCAGGCATTGAGTTGTGTACCGCAGCTGGAACACTAGCAACAACGCGACAGCTACCGGCACCGCCAGCGTTGATAGTGCCATCGCAGCTACTAGGAGCTGGCGTGGCTGGTGCAACGTCCAACGTCTTGGGATTCACTCAGACTTCCTTAACGGTTGCCTTCCGTGATCCGAATCGCTGGTCAGGTCTTGAGATTGTGGATTCGTTTCGTGTCGAGTGGGACACCGTTGCAGACTTCTCTTCGTCAAACAGACAAACGTTAATTGTGACCCCTTCGGCGTCAACTCCTCCGTCGCTTTGGTTAACACGTCAGCTCTGTGCCAGTTGCATTACAAAGCTCGTGACGGCAACCAGTACACTGGCAGTGAGTGGTGGTCTGGGGCTTTCGTTTGGCCTTGCAAACAACGACTGGATTCTAGTAGGTGCCGCGTCAATAACATGTAGTTTTCAAGTCGCCAATACGGCTCCAACTACGTCTGCAATCACTGTCCTAGGAGGACATGGATGTGCGGATTTCACTGGAAAGACACTATCGCTAGATGCTCAAGAAACGTACGTGTATCAGCTGACGACCGGTCTTACAATGGGAGTTTTGACACATGTTCGTGTCGCGGCACGCAACTCCCTCGGCTTTGGGCTACCCAGTGATAGTATTGCCGTAGCTCCGATCACATCCAGTGATCCTCCACCCTCTCCATATGTTGCTCTGACTGTGCAATTACCTGATGACGAGGAGGATCCCGACGCGCGCGTAAGTTCGCTGCGTGTATCATTCCAGCCGCCTGCCTTGTCTTCGACCGACACGATTGGTGACGGTGGTTCACCTGTAACCAAATACCTCGTCGAATGGATTGACACCATGGAATTTGCAAGTATAATAGCTCAGGTCCAAACAATCAGTACTACGTCGGATTCTAGCGGGAGTGTCGCCGGTTCGTTCGTCTTGACACTTGACACGACAACGTGCGCGTTGTGTTTGATTCAAGGCATGTTTACCACGTCTGCACTAAGCGCGTCGGCTTCAGAGAAAAACATGGCGCAAGAACTGGAGAACTTGCCTAATGTAGGCGACGTAGCAGTGACACGTGATGGCTGTACGACTAAGAATCAATGCACGTGGACAGTCACGTTTCTTAGTGAGCTGGGCGTCGTGCCGCCGTTGACGTACACGAGCCGATTGTACGCCGTAGGGGGCAAAGTGACGCTAACAGTGAATGGAGGGACCCAAATTGGAAATCTCAATGGAGCTACGTATTGTCCCTCCACAATCAACAACGTAATTGTTAGTGGGAGAACGAATTGCGGCGTGGTTACTGTCGACGCCAAGATGACGCCTGTTCCGTTCGAATACGTTATCAAAGGCTTGACGCCTGGCAATACGTACTACGCTCGTGTTGCGGCTTATAATGCACTCGGCTACGGACCCAGACGAGTCACAGCTCCACGGTCGTTAAGTGTACCATTCGAGCCTCCATCAGCTCCGCGATCACCATTTAACGTATTGGCACCGCCACTTCTTACCCTTGCTGGGCCTACGTCTTTGATGGTGAGCTATGGTGCCCCACGATTCACTGGCGGAGCTCCAATAACCGGCTACGTAATTGAATGGGATTTGTCGCCAGAATTCGATAGTGGCTCGAACGGCGATGCCCTTGGCCAAGTAACGATCTCAGCTTCTTCTCTAGTCACGGCTGTCGATAATGCTTTCCGGTATCGATTGAACGGATTACCAAGTCGACAGTGGATTTATGTACGGATGTTCGCCGAGAATGGCCAGATGGGAGCAGGCGTGCCCGTGCTGACTGTACCAGCACGAGAGATGCCTCGAGGAAAGCCAGGTAGCTTAAATGGGGTGACTGTCGTCAACGATCAATTAGCTCAGCCTCTAGGAACGGCGCTATTAGTGTCGTGGCCTCAAGCCTCGGCTGATATCTTTCGATACCAGATTGAGTGGTATCAACAAGCTGCGGTCGAACCACTTTACGGCGCGCCAGTGGTACAACTTGTCCGATCCACGGGAACAATAACGGGAGGATTCTTTGCCTTGTCGTTTGGGGACGGCAGTGAGTTGTATCCGTGGCGTTTATTGCCTGGAACTGTTGACGCTGAACATGGTGCAACGTTCTTTCAAACAAGTGAAGACTTGACTGGAGTAGTAGCTCCAGGTGACGTCGTGTTTCTCAATCAGCAGGCGTACTTGGTGTCGGCAGCCGGTACTTGTACAGCCTCGCAACTTCCA
The DNA here is from genome assembly GCA_003676415.1 of Plasmopara muralis. Classification (NCBI taxonomy): domain Eukaryota; phylum Oomycota; class Peronosporomycetes; order Peronosporales; family Peronosporaceae; genus Plasmopara; species Plasmopara muralis. Next base: position 17,168 of record RCHQ01000222.1, on the reverse strand, counting down.
CTAGCTCTTGCAACAGGCTACCAATCGGTTGGTACGCTTGCCAGTACGCGAGGTACAACACCCACGACGTATGCTGGAGACACCGTATTTGATGCCAAGCTTTACACTCAATGGCGTACGACCCCTTTGCCCATGGACGTCATACCTGCAGACATGCAGGCAGCATTGGAGATGCTGCCAAGTGTTGGCTTGGTTCGTGTCGAGCGACGGTCAACTGGTACCAACAAGTACGAATGGACAGTCACCTTCACGTCGCAGGTGCCGCAAACGGACCCAACGTTTCCTTTACTCACAGTAAACGATCGCTTACTCACACCGACGGGCACTGGAGCCGATGCAAGCGTTGGCGTGACTTTCATCACACCTGGACAAAGACCGCGAGCTTTTGGGTCGGCATTTGTCGGCACTCAAAAAACTGTAGATTCTGATGGTGTATGTAGGTATAGTATCCCGCATCTCGAAACGGGAATAGTCTACTTTGTTCAAGTGGCTGCAGTTAATGACCGTGGAGCTGGCGCGCTTACTTTAGCTCCAACGTCTGGTGTTGTGCCTACAAGAGCCCCACAAGCACTGAAGAATGTACTGGTCCGTCCGCTCTCGCCTCACCGTTTGGATTTTTCATTTGATCAGGCGCAGACTTCAGGAGGACGTGAGATCAACGGCTATCGTATCGAAGCTGCCCTTAACGCTCAATTTACCGAGCCTTCTATTGTACAAGATCGACTGCCGACTACCAAGTACGCGCGCGTCACCACTGCTGCTCTCACTGGCCCCTTTCTCGCAGGCAGCAGCTTCTCTTTGGCTGCAGTCGATACGCAGTCTTTTCACGGTACAATGACACACCAAGTGGATGCGTTGGCTTCGGCGCAGGCGCTCGCTGCTGGGTCTGCTTTTCTTTTACGACTGAAACCGGATAGCACACTAGGATACGGCGCTGCTTCGTTCTCTGACGCGTTTTCTCGAGGAGAAATTGTCCGTATCCGAAACGACCAGGCAACTGTTTGTCTCGATGGTAACGTGGCGTGGCAACTCTGGAAAACGGATACAGGGCTCACGATTGCCGGATACAGTGGCACAACGATTACGCTATCGGCACCACTTAGCACAGCTCTCCAACTAGTAGTTAGTGTTGGCGCTCAGCTTGCAGTTGGTGAAACAGCAAAAGGCCCAGCATACCCAGCAGCTTGTCAAGCTGTCGTGAAGGCAGTGAGCGCCGACAAACTGCGCGTGGATGTGCGGCATGTGTGTACCAATCCAGGAGTGAAATTTGCCAACGGATTGTCTGTTTTTGTGGTCAAAGGCGTCGCACCAATCACAAGTGCTTCGTACGATGCTACTACGGCGACTATTACCTTGTCAACAGCTCTAGACAATCGTCTCGTCGATATCGTCGTAGCAAACACTTGGATATTCATCGGGACGACACTCGAAGGTGCCGCGACATGTCGTGCTCGGGTAACGACCGCGACGACAACGACTTTGACGTTGAGCCATCAATGTGTCGAAGCTGCAATCAAATTAGGGACGGGGAACCCCAACATTTACATTCACCGCGGGCCCGCGCTGCTTCCTCTGTGCGAGCGGCAAGATCCGTGGAAAGTACTGGAGGCGTCAAGTATCGCGTCGCTTCTTGCCAGCTTTGATGCGTCAGGAGGACGCGAGCCATTACCAGTATTTCGTAGTGACTCGGCTGTGAGTGTAGCGACTGAACTTGGTAAAATTGGAAGCAGTGAAGAGGTCCAGGTAGTAAGTGAAGTGACACTGAATTGTGGTGACTATATTCGGTTAGGCAGAGCATCTTCTGTTGATTCAAAAGCCGAAGATTTTGAAGCGTTAGCAACATTTCGGGTTCGCGGCAAGTGTGACACCAATGGATGCGACTGCGTGCGCTCTGCTACGACATCTCTACAGCTTGGAAGTTTGCAAGACCCAACGAAAGCTGTTAGTCTAGCACCACGGCTTGATCTCCTCCATAAAGGAGCAACACGCGAGATCCAACGGATCGTATTGACTGTCACGGGGCCTGCTGTAACTTACAACACTGGAGGATTTCGAGTCCAGTTTGGAAACGAAGTAAGCTCTTTTGCTCTAGGCACGGGTGGCAACGGAGGCATGTCGTTGAACGATGATGTCGGGTGCCTCGTATGGGCGTCTGGTCCGCTTGCGAGCGATGCGGCTCGCGATATGTTGGCACTTGAACGGGAGCTCGAGAACTTTGCAGGCATCGACGATGTCCGTGTGAAACGTGCTATTACTGAAACGTCAGGAGTCCGCGTGACGGTCGAGTATACAGTCGAATTTATGGGCGTTCAAGTAAGCGGTAGATTGCCAACCCTTCAGGTCATTGACGTGGGTAGCAATGGCTGTAGTGTGTACGTTGGAGGTACAGCAGGGAGTCCAATCGTCCAGCGTGATCAAAACAGCTTTGTAACCATTTACCAGGCACCCGCAACTCCCGTCATTCCTTTCGATGCCACTGACGCTGACGTCAAGGCTGCTCTCGAGACATTAAGTGCTGTAAGCAACGTGGACGTTACACGCCAAGTAAACAGACACGGCTACGACTGGCACGTCACGTTCGTCGAGTTTCCGACTCTCGCAGCGGATGAAGAATCGAGTGTATTTCCCACTCTGACTGCCAATGGTTTTGCGTTGCAAGCTGTCCAGTCCCCCCAAGTTAGCGTCACTTCATTTCAACGTCTCGAAATGGACACGAAATCGTTGGCAAGTGATGGTGGTGTGCCGATCTACACGCGCGTGCGTGCTCGTAATGCAGATGGATGGGGTGATACGACTGTGCCTTTGCCGGCATCGCTGCAACTTGCGACACAGGTACCCGGTGCCGTGCGTTTCACACGCGTAGATGTTTTGTCGACTTCACAACTTCTCATTCAATGGGACGCACCCATACACGATGGCGGAGAACCCGTGACAGAATTCCGTGTCGAGTGGTGGTTGCATGGTACTGCGCCATCAGCGGCCAAGTCGTTCGCAGTGGTTCACGCACTCGAGGCAGCGTCGCAGAGCGTAACCGATGATGTTGCGACGATCACCGTATCGGCTCCGAAAGCCGGATCTCATACGTTTCTTGCTGGTACGTTTCGCGTCGGCTTTGACGGGCAATGGAGCTCGGAGCTTCGGTGCGATATTTCAGCCTTAAACATGCAGACGGCGCTTGAAGCGCTCTCCACGATTGAAAACGTCTCGGTGAGTCGTGAGTTGACTGCTGGTGGATATACGTGGCTCGTGACATTCTTACAGCGCAAATACGGCGGAAATCAACACAAGCAATGGCACTCAATGCTTGCAACGCGTCCTCCATTCGGTTACAAGCTCAAGGTATCGGGTGTCAATCTATTGGCGTGCACGACGGCTGAGCTTTCAAGCTGTGTGCCACACCTTGCTACACTAGTGGCACCACGCGCTGCTGTTGATGCCACACTAGAGCTGCAGCATCTCGTGTGCACCTCAACGGGTAATGTTTTTGTAGATGCATCCATGAGTTTCAAGCTGAAACTATTCGGCTTTGAGACGGCTTCAATCCTAGGGACAGCAACTGCTGACACATTGGCGACAGCAATCACAGCTCTGGGGGTCGCTGGAAGCGTGCACGTACGTTTTCGAGACACAGCGCAGACGACCGTATGTTCTTCAAGTGCAACGGCCAAAGGCTTGACGATTGAATTTACGACGGCACAAGGGGACGTACCACTACTTGTCGCTACGACTACGAACGGTGTAGGCGTCACGATCAACGAACAACGAAAAGGTCGAGCTCAGTTACATGTGGGAAGACTTCCGTTCGCCTACGTGATCGATGACCTTACTACGGGGACATATCATGCACGAGTTGCTGCATACAACAGTGTAGGCTTTGGACCATTCCAAGAAGCGACGGATGGCAACGGTCTGGTCTTAGCCGCACGTCCACCCCTTGCGCCTCGATCCCTTCGTGTCCAGGCAAAGATGATTGATTATTCAAATGGCATCCTCGTGGTCTGGACTGCTCCGCGTAGTGACGTAAATAATCTCAATCAGTACCGAATCGAATGGGACTTTGGCGTGGCGTTTTCAAGCCAATGCGGAGAAACCATCGAAACGCAGACAATTGTAGTGACCAACACTTTGGCCAACGCCGCGAACCGAAAATTTACGGTGCGAACGGCAAACGGAGGCACAAAGATCGGCTGTGTCGACCCGACGACTTTAGCTACGTCCCTACAGACGCCATTGCAAGCACTTGGAGGCGTCTATACAGGCGGCACGGCAGCAATGCAGGGCGATGATTCAGCAACGTACGATTACGGTCGTACCTACACGGTAAAGTTTCCTCAAGCTCTAGCTGTCCCTAGTGTGGGTTACGATGTCGCCGAGAGTGCTGCCGTCGCCACGTCTCCCGTTGACATTCCCATGCTGTTCTGGGATTCGACGGATTTAACGTGCACCGCTACACCTCCCGACTCGGTGGTGATACAGCGTACAACGTACGGCCCGGGACTCGACGACAAGCGTGGGCAAGGACGCATTGGCGTTGATGCAGCCAATACTTTTCACGACGAATGTTCGGCGGATTTAGCCGGCCCACTCGCTCGTCAGACAATTGCTGCTTCGAAAGCAATCGATAATGCCTTGAAACCAGAAATTCTACACCTTGCAGCCAAGAATGGTGTTTTTGAAAGTGCCGATCTCGCTCGACCAGCTCTGTGCGAGGCTTGCGTGCAAAAACTCACCGCAGACGGCAAGTTGACAGTCACGGCGTCGTTGGCATTAGCTGCAGGTGAGTACTTTTTAGTAGCCGATACCTCGACAACAAGCACGTCGAGCTCTACACTTCGCTGCGTGATGAAAGTTGCAAGCATGAGTGGCACTCTGATCAATGTTGATCTTGTGGACCCTGGGCGCAGTGCGTGCGAACTCCCCGTGACGTACGAGGCCAAGGCATGGCGCATTTCGCGGTTTGAACTTCGAGCGCATACGATTCGAGATTTAATACCGGGACGAGAGTACGCAGTGCGAGTCATTGCAAGCAATGATTTAGGTGACAGCTCTCCACTCACTACAGCTACCACGATCACCGTGACGTGAAAATTAACATTGTCATTGTAAGGAAAGTGACGTGATCGTTTACAAGCCGATCTTCTTAATAATGACAAGCTACTACGGAGCTAGAACGAATTTGATCGACCAGTACGTATAAGTATGCGTAAATTACGCATGATTTTTAATGTTGGGGTCATATAGCGGGCGCGAGGGGAATAGCCAAGGTGCTAGCTCTGAAGCTGCTTCGAAGTAATTCTCTCAATGCACCCCAGAAGCTAGCTATACTATTTCCAGATGGCCCCAAACCTAATTAGTACCAGAGACAGGTAGAAATAAAACGAATCGATTACTTGGGTCGCAGGCTACCAGTGGTACAAAGGATGAAGCGGTCGCGGATCTAATCACCTTGTGGCTCTGCACTCTCCAAAAGATTGTGCTAAAAAGCGCTTCAAGTACTTCACTATGACGTCAGACAGCACCTTGCACAGCGGATAGGTGCAGTCGAAAACTAATTTAGAATCTGAAATATATTTTCGGGCTTTCTTTAATAAAGAAAGAGTTGGATTACGCTTTAATATAAGACTGATACCTAATTTTGGAGTTAGTCAGATAGCTCGTACTGATCGTAGTATGGAACGAAGAATAAAGAACTAGCTGGATAATATACTAATTGCGACTTATACGTCGCCAGAATTTCTCAAAAACCTTGATTCTTATGTCTAAATTTCATAAGTAAGCTCTAAGGTCAATCAATCCTCTATTAAAGATTTTGATAGCGACTATCAGACCAACAATGTAGTAATCTGCCTTTCTCACATGCGATTCACGGGTACAACGCCAACTAGCTGTAGACCGCGTCGCAACACGGCGTCAGTCGCAGCACAAAGTAATAATCGACTGTCTTGATGACGAGAATCGTGAAGCACCCGGCAATTTTCATAAAACCCGTGAAAGTGGCCAGAGACACGAAAAAGGTAGTCGCACAAGTAATGCGGATACAATTGTGTCAGAGCAGCTGCCACTTCGTCGTCAAATTGGGAGAGCAACAATGCCAAGGCTCGCTCCGATGGATGCCAATCAGCTGACGCCTGTGCCAGCAAATCTTGAGCTGCTAAAGCATCTTCAGAGAGTCCTAAAAAGGAGTCCCAGGACGTCTGGATCTTTGTCAAACCACTGGCTTTGCGTAAAAGTCCATGCAGTCTCGCAGACGCGTACATAAGGTATACGCCCGTATTGCCTTTTAAATTGAGTACGTTGCTTATAATGAACTTGTAGTTCCGCTCGCGTTGTTGTGCCAGCTCAAAATAGCGCACAGCAGCGTCTCCTACTACACGATTCTGGGCATCAACTTGTTCTTGAGTCAAATGGAGAGCACTTGTCACGGCGCCAGTAGTTGTAGAAACCAAAGCTCGTCGCGAACACTCTGCGGCAGCACCATCGAGCAAATCTTCCAAGTAATCAAACGCTCCGTTACGCGAGCTCAGTTTTGTACCGTCGTTTCCAAGCACTAAGCCAAACGGCGCATGTATCAACTTGACGTCCTCTTTATCTTGTCGTTTTGTCCATCCTGCTTGTTGTGCCGCAGCAAATAAGTGCTTGAAGTGGAGTTGCTGACTCTGATCCGTCACGTACACAATCTCATCGTACTGAGTTGGATCTACGCCTGGAAAGCCATGAATCCGAGAGTAGAGACAAGTGAGATCCACTGTTGCGTATAAAAACCCACCGTCGCTTTTCCGAATAAGCATCGGTGGCTTATTTGGACCGTCTAAAAAGATACCGAGTGCTCCTTGTGATGGCACTGCTAAGCCATTATGTTCCATTAATTCAACGACTTTAGAAACCAAAGGCATGTACGTGGACTCGCCACGTTCGTGAACATTTACTGCAAGTCGGTCAAAGATGCGCTGATAAGCTTCTCGACTTAATTGACACGCATCTGTCCACGTCTCTCGAACGTCATCGTCAACTTTAAAGTCTGTATTAAGTCGTTGCAACTGGAGGACAACATCGTTTACCTTGTGCTTGAAAGATTTGTCCACTTCAAGTCTACGTTTACCCATTTCGTAGCATTTGCCCAATTGCGCGTCCGTCAACGTCTTTAAAGATTTTTGTTGCTCCATTACCTCGACAATGAGCGTAGCCACGGCAGATCCAACGTCACCTGTGTGGCTAATCCTAGCCACACGATGGCCACGGAATTCCAGCAAATTGCAGATTGTGTCGCCCAGTACAGACGAGCGCAAATGACCAACGTGCAACTTCTTGCCCATGTTTGGAGCAGCAAAATCCACTAGAATATTTTTTTGCTCGTTAGATGGAAGAACGGTAGTACGAACACCTTCAGTGGCCACACGCACAGCTTGACGCGCTACCCATTCGTCGTGTATTACAAGGTTGACAAATCCGCCTTTGGTGACGAATGCGTTCTTCAACAAAGGACGTTTCGGCTCTTGAGTTGCAAATAAATTGTCCACAATGGTGGTTGCGAGGACTTCAGGCGTCGGACCCATTGATTCGACACCCTTCTTCTTCATGCGGCTTCCCAATTGCAATGCCAGACTAGTTTGGTAATCTACACCACTCTGTGCCGAGCGCCGTAGTCCTAGAGAGGAGGTTGGTAGAGATGGGGCATCAATTAAAAATGATTGAGACTGTAAAGACCGACGCAGCCCCTGCTCCAGATGCCACAGACATGATAGACCTGAACGGGACGCTGTCATTGATGGAGTTGGCAGGATAACGTGGTGCACATCACTTAGGAGCCCTAAACATGGCTACATTCATGACACTCACTCACCATACGAATTCCGCAACTTTCCGCATTGCCTATTATGGCGGACTCGCCACCAGCTTCGCTGTCGTGTCCCGTGTGCTTTGAAGCGTACTCGTTAACAGAAGGATCTGCGTTTGCACTACATGTGTCTTCCTGTTCACGCTCGTCTCTGTCACCGCTTGGCTCACCTTCGTCTCCTACTGCACACTGTCCACTCTGTCTACACGTCTATACGGCCGGAACCCCGGCGTATGAGATTGCATTCCACGAGCATGAATGCGCGCGCGTTAACAAGTTGCCGGACGAAAGCAGTGATGATGGACCTTCCTCCATTGCATCAAATCGCAATAACAAGCGCCAGCGTAACGATGCGGTCACGCGCGCACCGTCGGCACCAAGTGTGACACTCTTTCCGTCCACTTGTTTTTTATGTGGAAATGGCGGCCGTGGATTACTTCATTGTAGTGGAAAGTGTGCGCGTGCAGCACATCAAACTTGTGTGGATCAGCTTCAGGCCTTTGCTGTGGGAGAGCTGATGTCCATCTCCGAGCGCAGACAAGCAGCCGACAATTGGAAGTGTGCGCAATGCGTACGACATTTGCATTGTTGCCACCGCTGCGGATTTTTAGGACACAAAGCTAACGGTATGCGCAAATGCATCGTCGTGAACTGTGGCTATCACTTTCATGCCCATTGTCTACCTGCTGGAGCCAAGACGACCGAATTCGTGTGTCCACGCCACACGTGCGTGACATGTGGCACTCAAGAGACAGATATGAAACGTTGCAACAGCTGCACATTGTGTAATCACATGACACATTTACGCTGTCCAAAAGGAAGTGGTGGCACGGCAACTGGATCGACAGGATTGGATCCAAACAATTTGTTTGAGTGTCCAAGACACGACACAGAGACTCGTACGTCTTTGACAAATGGCTTTGATGCTACTAACTCTCTACGACAAAGACTTGCAGCAGGTGATGTGGTGCTCGTACTTGAGTTTAACAACGCGCTGTTGCCTTCGAGTGCAAAGGAAGCTGCCCCTGATGCTGCAAATCACTGGGGTGTCGTCATCTCAGCGGAAGAGACGGAGCCACATAGACGTGGCAATCAGCTACTGAGTGTGCGCATGTTTGCAGATGACAATGTGCTTGTCGTACCCAACCAGTACGCACTGCGAGTCGCTTCAGCTTTGGAATTTTCTCGACCTGTGGATCTTCTTTCTCACTGCTTGCAGCACCATGCGATGGTGGAGCTTCAGCTGCGTCAGATGGAAGGCGAATTCGATGAGGTTGAAGAGAAGCGTATTCTCCGTTTCAGTGAGGAAGCATTCGCTGCGCGTCTCAAGGCGCTCGGTATGACTGCAGCTCAGATCACAAGTGACACAGAGCAAGGACTTGCACGATGGCGTCGGTTTCAAGAACTACCACAACCGCGAGAGTATGACGGTATTGGGGACTCAGCGCCCAGCTTTCTGTTCATCGACACCCGTGGACGTCGCTACGGACACGAAACGATATCTATTGAACGATCTGTTGAAACCGTGACAGCAGACAGCGGTGAAGACGCGTTTATGACAGATCCTAGCAAGGATGACGGTGTCATCAACGGCATTGCTTGTGGCTCCCCGCATGTTACTGCTTCTTCGCGACCGACAGAATTTGGAAAGAGCCCGCATGAAAATAAAGGTGAGAAACCTACGGATAAGAGTGTACTAGTTGTTGACGAGGCACTCTCGTCACAGCAGACCAGCCCTCAAGACACAGTTGTTTTGAAAAACAGCCTTAGTGTATCTGCCCACATCAGTACCACTAGCAACAAAGCAAGTGGCCTTAATGTAAAGAAGTGTAAACGGACGGTGGACAATAATGGCTGCGCTGACGTGAAGCGTCGGAAGACCGATTCGACCACATTAGCAGAATTACAAGCACCAATTTCTACGCCCACTAGCTTTCGTGGCCTTCAGTGTGGAGCTACTTTGAGCAGAGTATCTGCGTCTGCCACGCTACACATGTCGCCTATGGCATCGCGTGCGATCTTTCCACAAAAGCGGAAGCAGATGACACGCAAACAGAAACTGTTGGCTGACATGCCACCATTGTTGCTGAAAGAGTTGAAGCGTGAAGTGTGTCGTTATCTTGAAGATGCTGACGGATCAAGACAGAAGCCGACACGAATACCAGCTGATGCTGATGCGTTCCCGTGGGCTGCTCGTACTGCAAGTTTACGCCCTGCATTCTATAGATCCACTGTAATGCTGGGCCACAGTGGACTGCGTCGCCCTGGCGTAGATGCAATAAGTCGCTTGTTGGTCAGTCAGGATAAGCGCAGTATCAAGTGTTTTGTGCACACTACTGAGGATGACACTGATCTTACCCGGTGCTCTCACGTGGCTTCTATAAATTCCTCGTCTGCGTCTCCAGGTTTCGTGTTTTTAGATCTCATGTCCTTGCACAGCTTTCGTGATTTGGAATTGGTAGTGCGCACTCGTTTGGTGGAAGCTCTAGACTCCCACTCTCGTTACACTCGCAATCACTTTGGCATGGACGTGCATCAGGTGCAACGTTGGCTTGAGCGGCAACGTCGCCGGAAGATCAGTGAACAGCCTCCTATTTTTTTGTCGTACTGTGTTATGGATGGCATACGATACCAACTCAAGCGAAAGCAGTTGTCGTTCAAGTCATCTTATAAGGACAAACAGGCGTGGGTCTGCTTTTGTGCGAATGCGTGTCACCTCTCAGTAGCGATCGCTGTCCCCAGGATGCCACGAGCAGTGTCTGTGCCGATTGCATCGGCAGTCCAACACACAACAAGTAAGTTATAATGACCTACAATACCAACGGTACAATGAACGACAGCTACTCTGTGTGGTGTGTATATGTTGGACATTCATGCCACTGCTAATTAAGATTTTACCAGTTCTTTGGTCCTTCAATCAGCCACTTCATTCCATTGCCAGACTTGACGTTAACAAAGGCCTCTTTTGCGTCTTCAAACGGCACCGTGTGGGTAATGAGTTCCTTGACGCTCAATTTTCCAATCGCAATCATGTCAAGCGCCAACTGATAGTCACCGGCTGCATACCGGAAGCTGCCAGTAACACGCAGCTCCTTGGCGCACATGACGCCAATCGGAAAAACAATATCCTCTTTACCCATGCCTCCCTGTGTAAACGACGCGCCATTCCGTGCAACATAGACGGCTGTCTGAATACACGGCTCGGGCCCCACTTGCATCAATCACAACGTCAGCTCCATCGCTTAATCCACACTTTCGATAATCTGTTCAGCCGTATCCGAGGCCGATAAGCTTGGTTTGCTTCGAAACACCTGCGTGGCGCCGTGCTCCTTTGCAAACATGAGACGCTCCTCACTAATGTCCACACCAACGACTGTCGTAGCTCTAAATACGTATCGAGCCACTTTGCAAGTTAACAAGCCCACAGGGCCTACACCAAAGACTACAACACTGTTTCCAGGGGCCACTTTTGCCTGACAACAAAAGTGAACAGCTACTGCCGTGGGTTCAAGCAGCGCACCTTCCTGCAAACTGACGATCGACGGAAGTTTGTAGCAAAAATCTTCTGGCACAACGTAAAACTTGGCAAATGTGCCATCGCACGGGGGTGTAGCTGCAAAGACCATGTCCGGACACAAGTTGTACTTGCCCTCATGGCATCGCACGCACCGGCGGCACGGAACTCAGGGTTCCATGGCCACATGGTCGCCCACTCTAAGCGATGTGACGGCAGAACCCACTGCTTGTACAAGGCCAGCCGATTCGTGACCCAATACCGTGGGCTTCTCCACGACATACTTTCCAAGCCTGCCATGGGTGTAGTAGTGGACGTCACTGCCGCATATGCCCGTGCAGCGGACTTGAACGATCACGTCGTACGGATTCCTGAGCTCTGGCACAGGCCGGTCTTCAAAGGTGACGACACCTGCTTTTTCAAGGATGAACGAGAGATTCTGCATTGAATTTAGTGAGATATTTAGCGACACGATTATCGACTTTCTTTGCCCGTTGTCGTTATCGCAACTTCAACAGTCCGACCGACAGTGGAACAGTGTAACAAACGGCCGACCTATAGTACCCCGATCGGTATTTATACCGATTTAAATATGGAGATATTTCAAAAAAATATATATAGGGGCTATAAACTATCATAGGACCGGAGGTAGGGAGAACGGAAGAAATATACCTTTATTCAAACTAAATGGAGAAAATATACTTAAATGGAAAAATCTACCTTGAGTCGTAAAATTTCCACCAAAATGAAAAAATCTACCTACGAAGTAAAATAACTAGACTCAACTCACTAAAGAACATATACTTTTAAGCTGCGCATTACTGGTGCATCGACGCTAGATGTTTCCCACTTGACCGCGCGTCATATTCTATTGGATTCGATTCGCTTCTTTTTGGAGTCGGCCTTTTCTTTTGGACGGAATTGGTGGAAGATGCTCAGTCTTTACCAGTACACTTGTTGTCACAAATGGCTTCTCTTTGGATGCCTCATCGTAGGCGAGTAGTTACGTTTTGGATCCCCAAATAACAATTCTGCACGTGACGGCTGATTTAAAAACTTGGGAGCTGCTATGAGGTGTCGACATGCAGCATTCATATCCTTCAAATAACCGCATGTGCAGTACCACTGGTACTGTTTACCTCAACAGCATACTCCGTTGGCTTGTTTGGTTAAATTCGAACCGACACAACAAACGATGCAGTTGAATTTGGACATATTTGAATTGTTTCCTCGTCCACTTTTTACACTGTAGTGATGCAACTGGCATAACCACACCCCATTGTTTGGTCTGTCCAGCAATTTGAGCCACTTTGTAACAAGCGGATTTGAACCCGCGCCATCTCTCTATTTGCATTGCATCTCAACCAAAGATTGTATGCGGAAAATTACTACTAAGAGGTATAAATTCTCTATCTTTTATTCCTTACATGTATATTTTTGCCATTGTTGCAAAAATATTTTGCTTTTTCATCATTTTTTGTTTTGGAGGAGTATTTTTTCTTTTTAATTTGAAAAACGGTATATTTTTTCATTCTCCCAAATAAATTATTTGATGCAGTCAAGTGCACACTTCAATCTATTCAGAGAAAACTGGTACCCACCAAAATTTGCTCTGGGTAATAGTGTCGTGCACACCTGTTGGACGTATCACCAGGCAAAGACCACAGGTGCAAAGCGAGCTCGTTGATGCCTTATTTGCTAAAAAAAAAATCCGTATTAATACACTCTAAGTTCACTGACTTTTCGTGCTCATAGTTCAGACGAAAAGTGGCGATTTGCAATAATCAGGTCAGTGCAACGGTGTCCACGGGAAGGTGGCAACGCGTCAGGAAACGCCCTCTATAGTGCATTGTCTTCCTAAACAGCATCGACGTTTAAATTGAGTAAAATTCTGCACTGACCAGATCTACCATTTAACACGATGAAGTGTCACGTTTTATGCATCAGAGATGAAGCTCCTTGAAGGCCTTAATCTCGGTCAAGCTATGTAAGGCCGTACATGTAGCGATCCCTATCTACGTGCGATGGAATCACATAGCACCTTGCAAAGGGGTGGCCTGCAGAGCTATATAAAATTTTATAGCGAGCGATCATTTACTATGTCCATTCTGGAGAAAATAAAGCTTGAAACTGGTATGGAATCGCATGGCACTTTACATAGAGAAAACAGCAGGAAGATACGAAATACTTCGATGAGCGGCTGCTCTCTATTTCTGGTTTTTAGGGATTAAAGTGTGGACTGCAGTTTACGAAATGGTTTATCCAATGCACATTTATGTGTTTCGGTCCTACCTCTCATCCTGAATAAGTGACTAAATTCACCATTGCAAATAAATCAGCTTCAAGGTATCTTTTTGAGCCAATAGAATACTGATTGGGTTCCTATCGTGCGGCTTTTTAAAGCAAAAACAACTTTTAATATGCTAGGTCGAAGCAAATCAAGACTGGCTTTCGCTATGGTATCTCCCAGGCTAATAATTTGGTTTATAATATGCGAATGGCTTTGTAATGGGATCCAAGGCCGAAAGATGCCAATCACCGACCGACTCTAGGGTGACTGCTGTCCAAAGTTGCTGTCATATCCTTGACTTTCAGTGTCGGTTCTATATTTGCGCAGTTCTGGCGCCAACTAGCACTTTTAAATCATCTCGGATGAGGAGCGATAGGAGCACGAAGCAGCTCGTACTTTAATGGGCTCTTGGACCAGCAAGCGAGATGGTCCCAATACCACTGCGGCCCTTCCGAGAGCTTGCTCTTTTGCATCGTAGCTTCATCGCAGTTCGGACGATACTTTAGGTAGAGAGCCACTTGCGCTGCACAAAGTAGCATCCCCAACAAATTTGGCACCATGACAAACATGTCGCCAGCCACGATAGCGTACAGCACCCACAGCGCTGCATTGCCAAGAAAGACGGCGCTAATAGTAATTGGGATCGAAGACGCATCCTTGGTCTCAATCACCTTCTTCATACTCGCCATTGGGGACGCATAGAGTGCAATGTTGATCGATACGGCGACAAACCCAAAAGTTGTGGCCACTTGGTCTGGAGTCTGGTTGGTCACTCCGTTGGCTCCCAGGATCAAATAGAAGGTACCGGCTGCCAAAACACATGCAGCCCGACTCCAAAGTTTGTGGACAAAAGCACGATCAGTGCTCCAGCGATAGAAAATCGAACTGAAAACCATGGACGTTGTGATGCCGTACATATTGCACACGAAGACGGGAAAGATGTTGTACGTCCAAACGCCGTAGATTGCCCACATGAAACTATTGCAGAATAAAAGTGTGATTGGCAAGATCGAGACGTCACCCGTAGTGCGCGTTTGATGAATGCGGTAGAAATCCGGCAGCGGGGATAAACCCACAAAGAGCGCTGCAACAGTCGTGAGCACTCGGAGTACACCAAGAAGTGCAGTCATTGGAGGTGTAAAGGCGAACGGCAAGTGGTGCGAGACGGAAAGGGAATCACGAGTGCATTGACGTCGTTAATAGCTGTGTAGCGTTGAGGACTCAGACACCGATGCAAAGAGCTATTTTTGGTGCGCGAGATTTCCATTGATAGCTTCACAGTCACACGTTAACATGGGCTTGAGATGTTCGAGTGTGTCGTCATGGAGGCTATTAATCTTTGACTGAGATGCGGTGAATAGAATTTATTCGTTGACTGAATTAGAGTAGGTATACTTCTCCAATGTGGAAGTAGCTAAATTCATATAGTTTTTAATCAGCACCTGTAGAGGAAAGCCTAAGTGGCTGGTTGATTAGTACTTTTGTAAACGCTGCTTACTTTCGGCGCGTTCGGTCTTAGTCTCGATGCAACGCCTTCGTCAACGTCTCCCATCACCTCGCGCACGCTCAAAGTCGCACAAAGAGGAGGTCCTTTTTGGTACAGGAGCTAGTACTTGCGACCTTTAAATGAACACAAACCCATTCCGTAAACTAGTATCGACATCTGGATTGAGTTGTCACACTGGACAATGTCGATTCCAGCACTTGAGAAGTAAAGCACCAAACCGTTTCTCATTTTTAAGAAAAATCTTCCAGACACGCTTAGCAATCTCGTCGGCAAAGGTATGGCATACCCTCATTGTGTCGACATTGCACTCACTGTCACCCTTGGAGCCAGTTGCGATATCTACACCCAGTCACATTCAAAAACCATACAAGTATGTGCACTACGGAATGCATCTACCCAACAATTGCCTGCTCAGTTGTCGACCATTCTACGCAGTCAATGCCAACTGGGGATGGTACATCTCGCTTCATAGGTTTGAGCACAGTTACTTTTTTCAAAACAATGGCAAGATTTTCGTTTTCTTCCACCCAAACCCGACAGCAATTTCTCGTAGTCGCCAAGAAGCGCGAAGTCAGGTGCTACGAGCGTAGAGTAGCCCAGGTGAAGCGTCTGTATCATGGATGGGTACAGTAATGCCACTTTCTTCGCCTATCCTCTCTCTTTTGACCCAACCATCCACTACGCGTGCCCTACTGAAGCACTTGAATCATCACACTTGGTATCGTCAAAGCTATACGACCAAGCAACGTAGAAGTAGAGATGCTCGCTATGTACATGCACGAGAACGCTATGAACCCTTAATGATTACGCTAAAAAGCAAATTATTTCTAGCTATGTCACTTGGCACAGCGTTCTTTCCACTGCAAATTTTATACTTCAGGTCAAGGGTGGCATACATGGCCGACCATGAGCAGACTGTCTACTCAGTCCGCTCACCGCAATCACCGCCATCCTTGGAAAAATCACGTCGATGCCCGATTTTTGACGCAATGGGATGAATCACCGGTACCACCGGTAACGGCTCCCTTGTCCCGATTGTCGCGCTGCTTTTTGATTGCTACATGACTCTAATTGCAGGAGCCTAGTGTCATGATCGTACCATACTGTGTGACGTAAGCCATAGTACAGTGTCAAAGTCTGCAGTAGTGCTTCTTGTCACCAGGCACTAAAACATTTAAATGCTCAGCTTGACGTGCCACTGGAGCTTTATAAATGGGGTGGCGAGTGACATTTTCTCGCAGGATACCGGTCAAATCTCAATACCTTTTTCTTTTTTGACATATTTGCAGCTGTGATGTCTAAAATGTCGCAAATCCTATCATTTTGCATACATATAGCACGTGGACGAATCTATTGTAGTTGCGTCCTTTGGACGTTAGCCACCACACTCGTTGGTATAAATATGTTTCTTTGCGTGGTGGAAAAAGAAGTGGTACGTTTCCTTTTTTCGAAAGAGTGGCATTGATTTGTTTACGTCTTGTTCTAGTTGTAAGCCACAGTAAAACAAGCCAGACTTTATAAAGCGAGAGAGCCAGACATGGAATAGATTCAAGATCCCTTTAAAAAGGTAGTCGCTCGAATTTTAAGAGGGTACATACAACCATAGGAAAGTCAGGTAGATAAAGTGTCAAGGCGGTCCAAGTGAAAGGATACGTGGTCGTTTTGTGACACTTTATTCAAAAGATATAGTGTTGAAATGAGTACAAATGTACCAGAACGAACGAGCAATCTAGTGTACCAAACTATCCAGCTTAAGAGCAGGAAATGCCTTAGCGTTTATAGGATAGGTGTCGGATCTTACGTCAATTGCTCAATGTCTGAGCATCGCCAATTAACGGGTAAGCAGAAAAGTGCTCGACTACGATTAAGGCATTGGAGCAGGCGTCGATTGCTCATTTTGAACGTGGGGGCTGGGCGTCGATTGCTCATTTTGAACGTGGGGGCTGGGCGTCGATTGCTCATTTTGAACGTGGGGGCTGGGCGTCGATTGCTCATTTTGAACGTGGGGGCTGGGCGTCGATTG